>JAIFZK010000222.1:9387500-9425000 GCA_027481765.1 Tenualosa thibaudeaui | reverse complement strand
CAAGGGAGAGAAGAGATGGTTTGTGCGTATACGTGTGTGTGTGTGTGTGTGTGGTGTGTGTGTGTGTGTGTGTGTGTGTGTGTGCGCGCGCGTGCGCACGTGTGTGTATGTGTGTCTGTCAAAATGAAGTATTAGATACAGAGGAAATGGAATTGCCTCTGTTCCCCCCCCCACACCCTCACACACACACACACACACACACACACACACACACACTCATCCATCAACATCACTATTATGATAGAGAGAGATGTTATTCAGTAACTGCAGAGAGAGAGAGACAGAGAGAGAGTGTGTGTGTGGCTTTGATTCTGTTAATGGACAGACTGTAAGTCAGACAGACAGTTCCAAGTGAGTCCGTCTTGGGAGTGTGTGTTTGAGTTCACCCAGTGTGAGAAGCATGACACAGAGTGGCAGATACAGTGAGTGTGTGTGGCTGATTTTACAGTTGGTAAAGAGTGCATTCATGCCAGCTGACAGCTTTTATGATACTGAAGACTGGGTATGAAAGACAGGGTGTTGGGTGTCATTGCATGAGGCTCGCAGCAGATAGATACACACAAACACACTCACACACACACACGCAAACATGCACCCACACACTCACTCAAACACACACAGAAATGCGCACACACAGAAAGAGAGACACCTGGCTGTGGCACATCTCCCTAATGAGACTGCTCATCCTTAGTACGGATTACACACACACACACACGCACACACACAGATACATGCACACACATGCACAGATACACACACCTGCACATGCATACACCCACACACTCACACACATATATACACAGACACACACACACACAGACAGACAGAGGGACACCTATCCCTAATGAGACAGCTCATCCTCAATGAGGATTAGGTTTGCACCACCAGTCAACCATCAGCAAGTTCCATTGTGTTACAAACCATCATTCATCTCCATTTTGACTGGACCATGACTGTAAGAGTCAATATTTCCCTGTCACACTCGCTTTCACTTTCTATTGACAAGAGATTTTACAACTTGAGTAGCTTTTGCCATGAATGCCCAGTAAGGCCCTGTCTGATTCAGAACCCATCTTAAACCGGTGGTTGTGTGGGTGGGTGTGTGTGTTGGATGGGTGGGTATGTGTATATGTTGGGTGTGTGTGTGTGTGTGTGTGTATGTGTTGGGTGTGTGTGTGTGTGTGTGTATGTGTTGGGTGGGTGGGGGTGTGGATGTGTGTGTGTGTGTGTGTCTTGGGTGTGTGTGTGGGTGGGTGGGTGGGTGTGGTTGTGTGTGTGTATGGGTGGTTGCGGGTGTGTGTATGTTGGGTGGGTGGGTGTGTGTGTGTGTGGGTGGGTGTGTTGGGTGTGTGTGTGTGTGTTGGGTGTGTGTGTGTGTGTGTTGGGTGGATGGGTGTGTGTATGTGTTGGGTGTGTGTGTGTGTGTGTGTTGGGTGGGTGGGTGTGTGTATGTGTTGGGTGTGTGTGTGGGTGTGTGTGTTTTGGGCGCTATGGGCCAATGTGTGACCCATTTAACTTCTGGTGCACAGATGCTGCTCTAGTAAATCATAGCACGTTGTGCCTCCCTGCGCTGAGATTGCGGAGCACACAGGAGAGTTCTCCGCTGATGGCAGGAGGAGAGGGGCAGGAGCAGCGGGGGCTGGGGCATGTCGGGCCAGTTGTGTGGTGGTTTAGTTCAGTGTTTCTGCAGATAGTCAGTGGCAGACCAGGGGCAAAGCTGGGAGATCACCCCCGTTTCCCCTAGTTGTGTTACCCCCATTATAAATTAGTCATTAGTCAGGAGAACTAGAAATGAGATGTGATTGAGATAATGAAAAAGACAAAGTCTGTCTGTGTGTGTGTGTGTGTGTGTGTGTACTTGTTTGTGGGAGTGCGTCTACGGTACGATTTTGTCCACGTTACCCCGTTCACAAATGAACGCTTGATAATGGGTCTATTTTGCACATGACTGTGTTTTGTAATCATGCTCAGATTTGCTCAGGATAATTGCAAAATTGAAGTACATAATTACAAATGTGATGGAAAGGGGACAGGGAGGGAGAGAATTAGCAAATGGTTTATAATGGGATTGTGTGTGAGTGTGTGTGTGTGTGTGTGTGTGTGTGTGTGTGTGTGTGTGTATGTGGGTTCCCAGATGACACAAGGCATTACACTGTAGTGATTTGATGCTAAGCACAGTTTTGGGACAGAGTAGTGAAGGAACAGCAAGAAATTAAATCCAATATCTCTGCAGTCAGGCGTGAACATCTCATTTTTTTTGTCACCATGTAAGCCATTAATGGGCTTTTTCCTGTTCTGAACTCCATTTTGTCTGTACATGCAAGTTTACATTGACATAAATGATAATTAGTATTTACATGATTTTAATGATTTATCATGGTAAGGTCATAACATTACATTGGAAAGCCTGAGCGCTGTTTATATGAGGGGGTTTTCTGCTTAATCACAGAATACTTTAGCACTTTGTTTGTTGTCAAGTAAGCTTTAATGAATAAATGCATCAGATTAACAGATTATTGCATTCTATATGGAGATCAGCTCAAATGGTTTAAAGCTGGTAGTGGGTATAGTGATATGTCCTAACATGACAGGAAATTTTTTATTCACCAATGCTCCAAAAATTCCCTAAATTTGTTCTTAAGAAGGTTCCTGTCAAAACTAGACATGAAAAGATATAATTTACATTTTAGTCAAGAATCTGTGTAAACTGCTTAAGGGGGTTTAAGCCCATTTTTTCTTTTTTTCATTATATTTTATGGAATTGACCCTTTGAACAATGCTTATTTAACTGTATTGTCCTTTTATGCTTCTGTTGGCTATTACTCAGAACTCTTCTTTTCGAAGACCATATTGAATCTTCTCTGTGTATTAAATCAGTACATAAATGTAAATTACTTGCCTTCCCTAAGCTATTAAATTAGTTAATAAACGTAAATGCTTTCTCTCACGGCATGCTAAACCTAACATGCTGTTTGATATTCATTTTGACCTTAGAGCGGCCCTTACACTACAAAGAGAAGATTCTGGAACAGGTGTTGGAGTGGAGCTCCTTGGAAGACCCCAGCTCTGCATTTCTCATCGTCAAGAAGTTTCAGGGTACCAAACTCCCCTTTGCCCGCGCAGGTACCAGCAGTCTAGCTCAGCACACACACACGCACGTACATTCTAGTCATCATCCATCCAACCATCTGTCCATCCATCCATCCATCTGTCCATCCACCCATCCAACCATCCATCCATCCCTCTATCCGTCTGTCTGGCCATCCATCTGTTCATCCATCCATCTGTTCATCTGTCCATCCATCTATCTATCCACAATTCTTGTATCTCAATCACCCTCCATTGTCTCTGAAGCTGCTCATTCGCTATGAGTTGAACTTCCTCCATCTAATCAGTTTACTGAGCTACTACAGCCCTCTCCTCTCCTCTTCCTCCTTTTTTCTGGCGTAGCCATAGGGAGAGCTGTGACCTGCAAGATAAACACACTGTAGGTCTGCAAGAAAAACACACTGTAGGTCTGCAAGAGAAACACACTGTAGGTCTGCAAGAAAAACACACTGTAGGTCTGCAAGAAAAACACACTGTAGGTCTGCAAGAGAAACACACTGTAGGTCTGCAAGAGAAACACACAGGTGGAGGAACCGAACGGGCAGCACTCTGTGTAGGTCTACAGTAGCGTTATCACCTCATTCCCTGTGTGATCAATACTGTTTCTGACTCATTTATATTTGTGGTTTTGCCTTTTGCCGGAAAGATCTTTGTCCACGCTAATATTATTCTGATATAACATATACGCTAATATAATATAATTTCCAATCACTGCATTTTAACTTCACCCAGAGTGACTGCCCTCAGTGAAAGGCCCCTACCTAGTTGTAATCCATTACCCAACAACAGCCTATTAATCGATTCTTCCTGTACCTCCACCGAGTGGAACAGGAATCAATTTGTTTCTCAAACAAGTTGCTCAAGCTCAATCCTCTCGCTCCTCCAATCACCTCCACCCCCACCACCACCACCACCCCCCATCCCCATGCCATTAAGCCCACCAGTAAGAGAAGACAATAGGAAGTACCTGTTCCTTTAATGGCCTCTCAGTGAACAGTGATATCATATGCGGCTGGTTCTCTTAGGCCCTTAAGAGAGTAATGACTTAGCTAAGCTTAGTCATGTGGAATACATATCTATACATATGTGTCTATTAGTTCTTCCATACCAGCGGACACAGTTACTGCCGTATTCCCCTGAGTGCATTAGTACAAGGTGTGTGTGTTATTGCTAGACTGTATGCAGATGGAAGCATTTCTTGTGGTTTATACTGGAAAAGCTGAATCGCCTTCCTCTGTCCTTATTGATTTGTGTATGTGTGTATTGCCACGTGTGTCCGCCTGTGTGTGTGTGTGTGTGTGTGTGTGTGTGTGTACATGTGTGTGGATGTTTGGATGGTTGTGTGTTTTATTATATGCATGTCCACTGATGTATAGGGTGTTTGTAAAGTAAATGTCTGTGTGTGTGTGTGTGTGTGTGTGTGTGTGTGTATGTGTGGTTTGGTGGGTGACTGTGTGCATTTAATGAGTTTATTTTCTGAGTATGTTTCTGTAAATGTTTGCGTGTACATGTGCGTGGGTTGTTTGATGGATCCGTGTGTGTGTGTGTGTGTGTGTGTGTGTGTGTGTGTGTGTTCACAGAAAAGCTAAAGGACTCAATGAAAGGGGAACAGGTGAAATTCAAAGACGGCTCCTCTAAGCTGCTCTCTGGACACAAGTTTCAGGATCGCTACTTGATGCTCCGAGACAAGAAGCTTGTTTTGTACAAGGACATGAAAGTGAGTCCCATGTTTCATTCACTCACTCACTCACTCACTCACAAACACACACTCACTCACACTTTCACACACGCACTCACTCACTCACTCACTCACAAACACACACTCACTCACACTTTCACACACGCACTCACTCACTCACTCACTCACTCACAAACACACACTCACTCACACTTTCACACACTCACTCACTCAATCACTCACTCACTCACACACTCACTCACTCACAAACACAATCGTTCATTCATTCACTCACTCACTCACAAACACGCACTCACTCACACTTTCACACACGCACTCAATCACTCACTCCCTCACTCACTCTTTCACACACTCACTCACTCATTCACAGACACTCGTTCACTCACACACACTCACTCACTCACTCACAAACACAAACTCGCTCACTCACTCACTCACTCAGAAATTCACTCACTCACAAACACACACTCATTCACTCACATGCACTCACTCACTCACTCATTCACAAACACACTCACTCAGTCAGTCAGTCACTCACTCACACACTCACTCACAAACACACATTCACTTACAAACACTCAAAATCATTTGTGATTTAATTTGCTTTAATGAATAAAAAACTAGTTCTTTTGCTGTCTCTATCTTCCATTCTAACGTTCAGTAACTGCTATGCAAGTAGAAAATGAAGCATCTCTCCTCTGTTCAGTACTCTCACTTATTCCCTCCGTCTTCTCCTTCTCTCGCCTTCCTCTTTGTGTTCTCTCGCTTCTGCCTGGAGGGTCAGGAAAAAAACACTGCAAAGCAAACAGCACTGCAGACAATCAGAGCACTGAAGCAATGCAAACTCTTAATTGCCTCTAATTGTTAATGCCAACCACTAAGCCATCAACCTCAGCATGCACGTGTTTTTGTGTGTGTGTGTGTGTGGGGGGGGGTGGGGGGGCTTGGGAATATGTATGCATGTTTGTGTGCAGAAGTGTGTGGGAGTGTTTGCCTGCTTGTGTGTGTGTGTGTGTGTGTGTGTGTGTGTGTGTGTGTGTGTGTGTGTGCATGTGTAGGAATTCGGGAAAGCAAATATATGCCTATACTGTGTGTGTGGTGTGTGTGAGAGAGATTCTTTAGTGGAACTGAGGCTATACTACAGTTGATCTTTACATTATTAAAAGTGAAAGAGGTTTTTTTGGCAAAATCCAGTCTGGATGAAAGCTGCCGTGTCATGTATACTGAATGTTCTAAATTCTACTCTCCAAAAGTAGGAAGCTATTTCCTCCCTTTCATAGTAATAGAAGACATGTAGGATGACCACAGCAGATGGAAGATGACTACACAGCATGTAGCCGGAGGCAATAGCTCTCTCTCTCGCTCTCTCTCCTCCTCTCTCTCTCTCTCTATCTCTTACTCACTGTCACTCTCACACTTAGATATACACACACGTCGTACACATACACATACACGCGCGCACATACACACACACCAACGTCTCCTGGGTGGTCGGAGTGTGTTGAGACGTAGTTTGTAAAAGTGTGTGTAGATGTGTTAATAATTGATCTGAGGAGGTGTGTGTGTGGTGGGGATAGGGTGGGGTGGGTGTGTGTGTGGGGGGTGGGTGGGGGTGGGGGGGGGGTGTGGTGTGGTGTGGTGGGTAGTTATGGCCACGGAGGCGAAACCACTCTGAATGAAGGCTGTTCTTTTCTTAATTAGCCTAATGTGTGCCTGCTT
This sequence comes from Tenualosa thibaudeaui, assembly GCA_027481765.1. Taxonomy (NCBI): domain Eukaryota; kingdom Metazoa; phylum Chordata; class Actinopteri; order Clupeiformes; family Clupeidae; genus Tenualosa; species Tenualosa thibaudeaui. The sequence goes on along the minus strand of JAIFZK010000222.1, from coordinate 9,418,474 downwards.
CAGAATCTGGCTAATTATCACGCCAGGAAGGTGGAAATTATCAGTCTTGCGGAAATTTAATTGATATACTCGAAGAATAAATTCCTTTTATTGCTTCTCCAAACTCTGCACGAGACTGTGTGAGAGTGTCAGATTTGAAATGTCACACGTGTGTGTGTGTGTGTGTGTGTGTGTGTGTGTGTGTGTGTGTGTGTGTGTGTCTGGTTAAGTACACATGTCTGTATACTTCGTCTCACCGTTTCTATGACCCTGAAATAGTGAGTGCGTATGCGGAAGGGAAGAAGGGAGTGACAGTCCTAAGGAAGTCCTAAGAAGTAATTTTCCATTCCACATAAGCATCAGTGTCATGACTTTTTGTCCATTTCATCATTTTTCTTATGCCACAGATTCATGTTTCCAAAGGATCGCATCATGTATAATCGTAATTCAGTTTGGATTCTTCTTGTGTAATCTGTCTAGTATTGTGAATCACTTACATAATGAATGGTTGTGAGTATAGCAGTCAAAGATTGTTCCATGCTGGTGGAATGACCTTCCAAGTGCTACTAGATCAACAGATACCCTCTCCACCTTCAAGAAACTCTTGAAGACCCAGCTCTTCCAAGAATATCTCCTGGCTTGAATTTTGAGAATGCACTTGACAATTTAATTTCACTGCACTGTATTACACTATTGCACTTTCAACTTACAATAGTGCAGTTTTTATGTTAGCAATATGCACTCTTTGTTAGTTTCTTTCATTGTGTTGTAGCTTGAATGTTATCCTCTTTTGTAAGTCGTTTTGGATAAAAGCATCTGCTAAATGCATAAATGTAATGTAGTGCAAAGATTGGTAAAAAAACATAGACCAGATAGTGAGTTGGCATTTAACACTAACTGAATGGGGCACAGAAACTCACTTTCAGTTAGATTTTTCTACATGCATCTTTCAGTTAAAGTTGCCAGTTCGTTATTTGGTCTATGTTGTATCAAATCTTCCTGTTCCTTTTCCTACAGACAGCACACGGTGACCTTGAACAACAGGGCTGTGAATTGATTTGCACTGGATTTCTCCTTTAAGTTAATCAAGACTTGGTCGTCTCCTGCCATGTGTTGGTCTCGCAGCAGTGATGGCAGCCTAACAGATGCCTTGTTTCTTGCAGAGCACTAAGGCCGAGAAGGAGGTGCCTTTGAAGTCAGTGAAATGCTACCTGGGTGTGAGGAGGAAGATGAAACCCCCGAGCAGGTATCAGCACGGGCTAACACTGAGTGTGGGGTCCCCTCTCGACCGCTCCTGAGGGGGCTTTACCCTGAGCCATACACATGCTCTCCGAATGACCCAGATGGAAAATGATTACATGCAGACTAGGGAATGCGCACACCAGGGAGCAGATGTGGACGCCACAATTAAATCTGCAGCCGTCTATGCGCTAAAATGCCTTCAAAAGAGTCGTGCAGCAGAAGTGCCATTAGTCAACATTAGTTTGGCCAAATTGAAGGACGTAATGGAATTGCTATGTGCATTATTAAGATGGATTTTTAATTATTTGTGTATTATAGTGCCTTCCTCCTCCGTGAGGCTTGCTTTCCTTTTTGTTCCCTCTTCTCCTATCTTCTGTGAAGATGCATGGCTCAAACGTTCTGCTCGGAGCGCATCAATGGAACAGACCCATCAAAATGGCTGGCGACATCCATTTATTTTACACCGTAATACAATTGATTAAATGTAATCGCCCCTTAACAAAAACAAATGATTGTTGGGTTTTTTTTTTAAATATTTTTCTCACTCTAGATAGGAAATGGGATGTATCGCTGCAACTTTATTTTGTTTTAATAATGTTGTGTTATTGTTATTCATGGCCCCTGTCAACCAGTGTCATTTTTGCAGTTGGGGGGAAAAGACTGGAGAAAACAAAACAGAACAAAACAAAATGAAACAAAACAATAGAGTTCCCCCAATTATCATCTTTCATAATTCTTTGTCTACACGGTGGGAAGCGAGTGTGACAAATGGTTCTTCCGTTAAATGGGCCGATTTGGTCTAGTGAGAGGAGGAGAGAGGGACCAGGAAAGGTGGAGGGAAAGTAGAGAGATGGCATGGACAGAGACTCAGGGTCGAATAGAGATGGAGCACACACAGTAAGGTAGGGATGGTGAGGGCTAAGACAACAAATGACCTCTGATGTTGGGCACATCAGCCAGCATGATGTGTGTCACCCGCCGTCACTGATATGACAAAAATGCTTTGAGGCAGACTCTGTATTAGGTATCCTAATTTAGCACGGTTTTTAGATGAACATGTGATAGCAACAATGGTCTCGGAGTAGGAACATAAAGCTATTCATTTATAAAAGCATTTCATTTTAGTCATTTAAAAGACAATTAGATGATAAGCTTATTTTTCAGAATGGCTGAACTCAAATTGGTTTCGGGGTGACGTCAAATTAGCACCTAATTTTTCCACAGAAATCTATACGGAATTAGATTGGTTCCATGTGTTGAAAAGAAAAGGCAGCACACATTTACTTGGGTGACCTGTTGTGGACAGTGTAATAGGGCTGTGGTCTTTGTGAAATTAATTTCATTAAAAGTAATGAAAATGATAGAAACAGAAAGCCTCTGTTTGAATGTATATGTCTTTGTAAAATCATGGTTACACAGTTGGAAAACAGAGTGAAATAGGCTGTTCTGTTATATTTCTAAATCGATAGCAGGCCACTGTCCAACTGAAGCAAATTGCATTGTTTGAGACTCTCTTTCTCTTTCTCTCTCTTTTTCTCTCTCTTTCGCTCGCTCTTTTTCTTTCTCTCTCTCTCTTTGTGATTCTCTCTGAAAATAGTTGGGGCTTCACCGTGTTTACAGAAAAACAGCAATGGTGAGTGCAATTCGCCGTCTCACAAATCAGATGGTCGATGACCCTTTTTACCCCTGCGTTTTCCCGTAAACAGACTCAATGGAGGGGAATGGCACAGGGAGAGGGGCAGCTGGGTTGGGGGGGGTGGTATCGGATCCATTAAGTTTGGGAAATGAGTCAGGCAGCAGAGGGAGATTGTGTTGCTGTGTATTTCTGCATATTATGGGAGCCGCTGCCGCCATGGGAGATTGTATTGCTGTGTATTTCACCATATTATAGGATACAAAGCCGCCTGGCACAACAGCAGCAGCTATGGCTGCTCTTAATCTCACAGAAACCAAATATTATCTTGGATGCTATGTGAAGCATGGTGCCTGCTGACATGGCCTCTCTATCAGCCCCTATTTAAGTGACCAGTCTGATTATGAGCCTTAGTTTTGCTGATGCTTTCTGATTGATTCACTCATGTGCATTAAGATTCAATAACACTTTATTTAAAGGTGTCTACATAAGTGTGACATGAGCCTGTTATAAACATGACATGACACATATCATGAACATTAATGACACTGCAGTAAGTTCTATGACTATTGTCATTAAGTGTCATTTAGTTTTTGTAATGTCTGCATCCCAAACAGTGTCAACTTTACATTACAAAAAAAAATGACACTTCATGACAACAATCATAAGCAGAGCATTAATTACACAAAGAAGTGCCATTAATGTTCATTATAGTTGTCATGTCATGCTAATAACAGGCTCATGTCACTCTTATGTAGAGACCTTAAAGTCTAAAAATAAAGTGTTAGCACTGTCGTTTCCAACAAACTCTTATTTGGAATCACTGAGGCATGTGCTGAAATGAGTCAGGCTCTTCTGAGTCACTGATGGAAATGGAAATGACTGATTAATTTGTTTTGCTTTTTGGTTTGGAGCTTTGTGGAGTCTGACTTTGTTGATTTTTCCATTACCTGTCTGATCATTCCTCATCCCCACCACTGAAGGTATTTCTGCTGTGAGAGCCAGGAGTCTCAGCAGGACTGGGTTACCTGTGTCATAAGATCAAAGGTGAGCTCAAGGAGCCATTCACATCTGCCTGAATCATAGCCATCATCCCGTAGCTAGGTTAAAGGAGAAACTAGTGGGAATCAGTCCACAGCCCTGTTGTGCAAGGTCACCTTGCGCTGTCAGTTGGAAAAAGAATGAGAAAATTGGATACAACATAGACCAAATAGTGAACTGGCAGCTAACACTAACTGAATGGAATAGAAACTCACTTTCAGTATAATTTTTCCATGCCCCATTCAGTTAATGTTAGCTGTCCATTTGCTATCATGGTCATTGTCTGTTTCTTTTTCCTGCAGTATCACTCGGTGACCTTGAAAAACACAGCTTTTGATTGATTCACACCAGATTTCTCCTTTAATCAAGTATGGATCCTGCAACTCGGGTTCGTGGTAGTGGTTAAGGAACTGGGATAGCATGCTAATAGCTTGGAAATTGTGGGTTTGAATCCCGGTTGCCACCGTTGTTCCCTTGAACAAGACGCTTAACCCTAAGTTGCTCTTGTGGAAACTGGCCCTGATGTAATCGATAGTTGACCAATGTAAGTTGCTTTGGATGAAAGCGTGCATAAATGTAAATGTAACTCCACTGCATGGTAGAGATGTTGTCTAGTAAGCAGTCAACCCAGAAGTAGATTGCGGTCAATCTTAAAATCCATGAGTTTTGCTAAACCCCAGTTGCATTTACCTTTTGCTGATGCAATAAGATGTCTAAAACACCTAGCCAAGCTAGTGCCACCTAGTGCTTCTGCTCAATATTACATTTCACTCCAGCACAGTCAGGGATCTCTCCACTGCCAAATGGCTGTGAATGGTTTTAAAGTTCACAGAAAGTATCTGCCTACCAGGAAGCTTATATGCCTGTTGAGAGGTCCCAGACTCTTTGTACTAAGTGAAACGACATGAAAGAGTCTGGTTCACAAGACTAGGAAACACTATGATCATAGGGTCCAAGTTGGGTCGGAAAAGGTGAAAAAAATGGTTTATAAAAACATCATAGCAGATAGTTTGAGATAGGCAGTGTATTAGTGTGTAGTTTTAAAGACACAATCTGGCTGATATCATTGTTAAAAGTTTCTAGTGGGGGAATTAATGACGCAGGGCCCTCTGAACAACCTCCCTGAGCTCTGTAGACACAAGCCAACAAAATCTTAAATCCTGTAGGAAGGAGAAAGTACTTTTCTTTCAGTGTATTGACAGCTGCAGAAGCCATCTCCATTGTTTCCCAAAGCACTGTGGGTAATTCTTTTGACGTCTTGTCGTATATGAACCAGAGTTGAACCATTGCATCATAATCTTTCAAAAAAAAAACTAAAAAAGTTACATAAATTGATAAATATTGTATGGATTTCTGCTCTATCACAAACACTTGTTCCCACACATAAAAATAGGCCATCTTTGTAGACATATTCTTTAAAGCCCTCTGTGCCTGTTCAGATTCTCTGTACTCAGTCATGAAGAGATAGGCAGAGGGGAAACAGAAAAATACCATCTGAAAATGCATGTGCATTACACTGACAACAACATTTACAGGGAAAGAACAAGACAAGCACACTCTCAGTTTTTCTCTCTCCCTCATTTTCTCTCTCTTTCTTTCTCTTTCTTTATCTCTCTCTCTTTCTCTTTCTCTCTCTCTCTTATTTTTGAGGCCCGCACTAACATACATCATGTTAACTGTGCAAAGTGTCAGCAGAAATAAGGTTGCAGAGGCTGCTGCATACTCAAAACACACACACACATACATAATTCAAATATTCTCCTACATCCATATACATGCACATATCTCTCCACTCACTCACACACATTCACACCCTCATGTAGTCACAATTCACATATTCACACACACACACACACACACTGTAGTTAAGTAATACACAAAGTGAATAAACGGAAGCGGATTGATTCAGACATTGTTTTGATCTGTATAGCCTCTCTAGCTAATGCTCCCCTCTTATCTGCGCTCTACAGATCCTCTGTGTGGCTTTTCAGAGCTGTTCTCCACATATCCCCTCACACCAGACACTCGCTCCATTTTTAGCAGAAAAGGAGACAGAAAGGCAAAGACTTGTCTCCACTAATTCAAGTTGTCTAAAGAAGTCTTCAGGAAGCGCAGATGATGATCCTGTTTTTTTTATTGGGGGGTGAGGGGTCATGGGTGTTTTTTGGCAGTCATCACCCCACTTGCGGAAACAGGGATCAGAGGTGAAAGGGTATGCGTTGATGTGAAGGCCCTTAGTTGGACTTGGTTTCCCTTTGGCTTCTCCTGGTATTGCTTGTTCTACAAGAGACATACAGGAGTGGAGTCTATGATGCTGTTTCCATAGAGACAGAGAAGGTAGATATTTCATTTGTTGAAAATAAATAAATAAATGGAACAGGGTAAAGGTATGTATAAAAAGAGAAGGTTCAGAGGTGATGTTGCCAGGGCAAAGGAGGAGCATTTGTGTTTGTTGCATTTGTGTTTATTTGTTTTTTTTTTATTGTTGTTTATTTGTTACGGTTGTTGCTCTGAGCTTGATGATCACACAACTCCTTTGACCTACAGCGTGGTCAAGGTAATCCATACCCACACAAAAGCACTCAAAGAGAAATCTACTCGGTAAACATGAGCTTGTTTTTGGTGTAGTGCGTTCGGTAGCATGCAGTTTGCATGTGAGAAAGACCTGTGCAGAATATGTGATGGTGGGAGGCTTTTATCCAGCATTTTGGTCATGGATTTACAAGGATGATTCCTTTGACCTGTGTAGCTGTTGCAGTGAGCTGAACATCAGCACAGCACGAATGCAGGAAAGACTTTTAGGTAACCTATGGCTCGGATTTAAAAAAAAAAAAAAAAAAAAAAAGCTTTCCTTAGCATTTATGGAAAATGTCACAAGTAAAGATTGGCAGTGAATTTAAGGAATGTCTGAATTGGACTTGCACAAATCCCAACCGGAATCTCAAGTCATAGCTTGCATGAAGAGCCTTTCATTCAACAGTGTCTCTTAAAGAGTATTGGTAGACATTGAAAATCAGTATTGTGAGGAAGGGTTACATGGCGTATGTAAGATACTAGTATAAAATACTAGTATACTTTTTTGGTTCACTAGCATATTTTTTTTGAAAACGGGTAAACTAAGCCTAACTAACTGAAGCTGCTGGATAGATCTGAGAATACATTTTCCATTTATGTTTTTTTCTTACATTTATGCTTTTAGCAAACGCTTTTATCCTAAGTGACTTACATTTGTCAACTATCAATTACTTCAGGGCCAGTCTCCCCTAGAGCAAGGGGTTTAGTGCCTTGCTCAAAGGCACAATGGTGACAGCCAGGATTCGAACCAACAATTCCCAGGCTACTAGCATGCTAGCCAGGTTCCTTAACCGCTACAATACCACCACCCCATTATATATTAATAATAGCACAATGTGGTCTATGCCTTTTCTGTTTGTTTGTTTTGCTTCCACAGCATGGCAGTGACTTTTGGCCCAAAGATGGGGTGGATTGGGATGCCTCGTGTCCTTCTGGTATCCGGCAGAGAACTGTGTCAGCTGTCTACCGAGGTCCTGCCCAAACCACGCCCCAAGGCCCACTTGAGGTGAGAGTCACACTGACCTCTTATGTTAGCTCTTAAGGCTGACTGACTCTAGACTCTAGGTTTCCCAAGTTCACATGCTAACGAGAACAAAAAGCTTAATAGATTTTTCAAAGCTTTATAGATTTAGCTTTAATAGATAGCCTTAATATATTTTGATTGATTTGTTGTTCAGATTAGCATTTTGAAGACGTGATCCATTTGTAAATATAGCTTTATAAATTTAAATGTATGATTTCAGTTCACAAATACAATGATCAATTTAAATGTATTATTTAGAGGCATTTTTTGCAAGGTTCTCCCTTCAGAGTCCATTGCTTGAATTGGCTCAAAGTTGGCAGTGCTGACCACCTTTGGAGGGGACACAACCCAGATTTCACCATAGTTTTATTTTTATGTGGGTGTCCCTATGAAAATGATGATCTCTACAAAATATGGCTAATTAACTCCACTAAGGGCACAACTAAATAAAAATGTAGTGTCTTAAAACAGCATGTTCCATGCAAATGTTAAGTAGTCTTTGCTGTACTCTTCAGACAAAGAGAAAGACATCCCTCCATATTTATGGAGGGGACACAAAAGTGGAGACTCTTCACCAACGCAATGCTGCTCTCATAGCAAAGTCACTGAAGCAGAAGGAGCTGCCAGGGGTTCCTGAAGCAAGAGCTCATGGAACACATCAGAAGCACAAAATGGCTGCCAGAGAAACAAACCAGACTGAGTCGGCTACCCAAATGGAAGGCAGTGCAAAAACAGCAGCAGGTGTTAAACCAAACAAAATGGCGGAAAGTGGAGTACAGCAGCCAATCACCAAGCCTCAAATTCTAGCCAGTGGGGGCCACCACCTGCCACCACCAGCGACCAACCAAAGACTCAACGTAAGGGCTGCATCCAAGGAGAAGCAGCAAGACTGGTCTGCTACCAGAACTTACCAACCTCCTAGAGGTCCAGTGGCACTTGCAGGAGGGGTGGCGCCTGGCCTGGCCCAGCAGAAGAAGACCCTCCTGGGGGGAGGTGGCGGACAGCTACCTGCTAACCTCCTTAGTGAACTCAGCACCGTCCTCAGTAAGACAGGCCGCAGCCCAAAGGAAGAGAGCTGAAGCACAGCACACACACACACACACACACACACTCTCTCTCTCTCTCTCTCGCTCTCTCTCTCTCTCTCACGTACACTCTCTTTTTCTGTATCTCTTTAATACACACACTTTCTCTCTCTCCCTCTCCCCCTCCCTCCCTCTCTCTCACATACACACACACTTTTTCTCTCCCTCACATACACTCTCTTTTTCTGTCTCTCTTTCATACATATACACACTCTCTCTCTCTCTCTCCCTCCCTCCCTCTCTCTCTCATACATACATACACACTCTCTCTCTCTCTCACGTACATTCTCTTTTTCTGTCTCTTTTTCATACACACACTTTCTCTCTCTCCCTCTCCCCCTCCCTCCCTCCCTCTCTCTCACATACACACACACACACACACACACACACACATGCACACACACTCAGACCCCACAGCGTGAGTGTGTGTAGTGTGCAATCTTGAATTCGTTATTCTGTAAATAGCGATGTGCTAAGTGCATGTTGTACTTTTTTCACACTGTGGATCTGTGAACCAAAGCGCTTAATATTTGTATTTTAATAATATTGTGTTATTTATAGCTCCTGATTAATTTTAAATGTTGTGCTTTTTTTGGTTGTTTTTTTACCTGAGATGTGTGGCAATTTATCAAACTATATGTATCAACACAGCAGGAAAGCACAAGCACACACATATAGATGTGCAGTGTTTTTGGATGTCAAGAGATTTTAATATAGTTTTCCATGAGGTATTACCTGTGTGTGTTTGTGTTTGTGTGTTTGTGTTTTTGGATGTTATGGGATTTTAATATAGTTTTCTATAAGGTGTTTTTGTGTGTGTGCATGTGTGTGTGTGTATTGCACCTGTGTGTCTTCAGTGATACCTATGGCTGTTTGTAACAGCACACCAAAGAAACCTCAGGTTACACACTACTTTTAAAGCAAGCAGTGCATTGTTATTGGGTAACAAATATACTGTCTATAGGAAGCACTTGGATCTATACAGTCAATTAGTCTAGCATACTTTTTAAAATGACATTACTTTTCATAAAAATGTGTTTATTGTACATTACAGTACATCTGCTTGATGTAGACAACTTCAGGTTGTCTTGAAAAACAGGAATATTTGAGTTTCGTTTGTAGTTTTGTTCAGCACATGTGGGCTTCAGGTCTCTTTAATGTCTGTCCTAGAGCCTTATGGTTGTTCATGCTGGGAAACGCGGTTGAGAATGACTCCAAATCAGTGCCCTTTTCAGTGAACTGGATTGCAATTAATTCCTTTGACTCCTGGAACTGACCTCATCTCATCAAATGACTGCTGTCGCATCTGAACAGCTTTGTTTTGTTTTTGTTTGTTTGTTTTTGAACAGAGGTGATCCCATTTTAGGTGTAAATGATAATGGATCATTGATAGCATTAGCCCAGTAATATAAAATGCATCTATATTGTGGGTGCCAATCTCTTTCAATAAACGATTCCTGTTGAGGGAGAGATTCAAAATGGGCACCAACTGTGGTTCTTATCTGTTGTCTCTGTGAATAAAGTACAGTCTAATGTGATTTGTACAGGGACCTGGCTAGTTTTTATTAGTTTCTATCTATTCCAGACTGTAGAGTGACAAGTCTCTGGCTTGTATTCTTATATATGTGAATATGCAGCTTTCTTCACCATCTGATGAACTCCCTCTGTGCAGTTGGGGGAAAGACAACAATCTCTAATTCTGTTGTGCAATGGAGAAGTGGTACTCTTAAAAGTGTACAAATGAGACATGGTAATGGTACATCATAAAGGCATAATTCTTTTCTTTCATCCTGTGTGTGTGTGCTTGAGTGTGTGTGTGGCTGCGTCTGACTTTGTGAAGGGAAGGTCACCATATGGTGCAGAACAGGTAAGAGGAACAGACGTAATGTGATTGAAATCATTAAAGACGTCAGCACACACACACACACACTGCCTCAGCTTTGTCTCACAAAAGGGAAGGTCACATCATGACTTGCCATGTAGTACAACAGTGTGCAGATGTGCAACCTTGTTTCTGTTGAAAGCCTTCATGTCTTGTCTGAAAAGAGTCTTACCCAATCATACAACCTTGTTTCTGTCTGAAATATTCAATTCTTACCTAATTTCACGATTATTTACAGAGGTTAATGTATTGATTTTGCTAAATTTCTTCATCTATGACCATATTTCTTCATCCAGACCATTTTTAATACCAAATGTGAAAACAACAAATCCACGGACATGAGCAAGTATTCTCTGTGTGTGAAAGTATGCCTGATGCATTTGGGTTTTTGAATTTGAGGATATTGGACCTGGATAGTTTTTGAAAAGTCCTTAAATGTGTCAAACCTGAAGCTGAATGAACACAAATACATTTAGACCCCATCTGCATCCTTAATGCCTTAACCATTTGGCACAGCACATTTTAAAATAGAAGCCTGTCTACCACTTGGACACTACATGGTAATCACAAATAGCTTGCTCAATGCAATGTTGAAAGCCACAAAGTATACATTATTTGAAGAACGGAGCATATTTTGACAAAATCACATATAATACGTTTTCAAAAGTAAGACTTTTTCTTTCTGCATAATTATGTTGAAATGAAGTCAAATAACATTTTCATTCACTTACCTACAAAAGAAAAGATGGCATCAGAGTTGGCCTTTATTCATTCACAGTAAATGGGACTGCATTTATACAGTGCATATCTACTCATTCGAGCACTTAAAGCGCTTTACAACGCATGTTTCACATTCACCCATTCACACATCAGCGGTGCCAACCTACCACCGGGAGCAATTTGGGGTTCAGCATCTTGCTTTGATGGGGTCAGGCGGAGCGGGGCTCGAACCTGCAACCCTCCGGTTCTACCACCTGCACCACCATCACCCCAGTACATTACAGTAAATAGACAGTGACAATACTGTAGCATCAGCAGCAACAGTTGTCCCAAAATTCCATGCAGTTGGGGTTAGTAGATTTATGTTAGAATGTGAATTCTGTCCTATGGACGGTCAGCAGGGTGACTGTATCGGCCAGAATGTGTGGTTGGTTGTGGATCTTTGTCTGCGTCATCCACCTGGTCACAGCATGGGCCAGGAATGGTGGCCATGGGCCTAAATGTATTAAGCAGAATTAGCCGTTATTGTGTGAGGTACCTGCAATGTTGCAAATAAAACCATCTTGATAATTAGCAAACAGATTAAATTAAGGTAAATTTACTGGTTCACTATAATATCTAGACAACATATACAGTTTAAAGAGGCATTTAACTATACAAACAGAATTCAACAAACAATTAATATATATATATATATATAGAGTAGAGCTTTGTTAACATGTTAATGACACATTAAGGCTATTTAACTCAATGAGAATAAAATGTTTCCCTTTAATGCAGGGTATTTGAACAACAGTGAAATCAGCTCTTATTGGTAAAATGTGGCTTTACGATATATGAAGTCAGCATGCAACGTGTCCAGTAAGTTTATGTACCCGCAATGCGGTACCACTGGTGAGAAAATGGAGTCCTGTGTGTGGAGGTGGCATAGCGGTTAAGGAACCTGGCTAGCATATGCTGGTAGTCTGGAAATTGTGGATTATTTACATTTACATTTATGCATTTAGCAGACGCTTTTATCCAAAGCAACCTACATTCAACTATCATGTCAACTATCAATTGTTCATATATGAGGTACAACAATAATAATCATTGTACAAGGTGCTTCAAAATAATACGTGAACTGAGATTGCTAGCTACTGTTTAGCTGTTTATAAGGATGATGGCATTGAGATTGCTAGCTACTGCTTAGCTGTTTATGAAGGTGATGGCAGTAGGGATATCTGGTTGCCATGGTGCCTGCAGTTTAGTAGTGTAACCAAAGTCATCCCATACGGTCCACCCTGGGACTCATACCTGCAACCTCACAGCAATCTCGTATCGAGAAGCGAGCAACCTAAACCAGTCGACCAAAAAGCTTAGTCTCCCAGTCAGTCCCAGTTTCCCATTTATCATCTGAAGTATGTAACAGAACTCCTAGCGTTCCAATCAGTCTTTACTACAGTTCTCATGCCTGCTTTAAGTTCAAACAATTAATATATATAGGTTGGTAAGGATATGTGTCAAATGTAGTTGGATATGGTCAAAAATGGAAGACTAGTGCATTAAAAATAAGTCAGTGCATGTTTTTCTCTGAAGCAGCTAAAAGCTGTCTGACATTTTTTTTCTACAATCAATAAAACCTTGGTGTAGACAGATACACATCAATACTTTGATATATAAAAATGCACAGAATAATCACAGAATAACCCTGTCCAGAAGTTAGTCCCATACTGGCCTTGAAGCTGCCAATTAAATGTGTACATGCATATTATTGAATAGATGGAATAGATAGAGGGAATGGAGTGCACCCCCCCCCCCCCCTTTTCTAAGACAAGTTAGATCAACACACCATCTTATATTGGACTCTTAACAAGGCTTCAGAGAAAGGAGTGCTTTCTCATCGGTATAGCCTACAGCACACAGTGAGGCATGTTTTATAGATGATTCCCTGAGTCAGTAAATATTGAATATTCCCTGGAATCAAGTGTAAATAGACTTTTAGAATTACACGGCAAGAAAAGGAAAGAAAGGTGGCGCCGCCGACGCAGACCCTGGAAATCTGATGAGTCACCAAGGCAACTGGCAACTTTGCAGGAATGCCACCATCAAAACAAACTTTTAATAGCTGATTCCCTCTGATAAGACCACCACCAAAACATTTAAAGAGGATTTTACGTGCAGTTTTTTTTCTTCTTCTTCAAAATAAATGGTTTGGAGAGAATGCAGATGCTATTGATTAAATGACTTGCTTTAACTTTGTGTGCCTCTGCAAAAGGGCAGCCGTGTGCTGAAGGCTGTTCCGGTGTGTCAGTGGTGTATGAAGGACGCAGAGGACTAGGGATTGTTCATTTAGTGTCTCTTCTTCACACACTTGTACACACACACACACACTCTTCTGCTGTTGGATCTTTAGCGAAATTCTGTTGGCATTCTCTGTTAGAACAAAGCATGGTTATGATGTCACATTCAGGAAATCAACTATAGTTTAATTGTGGTTGCCAAAGAGGGTGGGCATAACAATTTAAATTCCCAATCTAAATATAACTATGATAAATCAAAGTTAAAAGAAAATAGTCTATTTCAACATCAGAGAACAAGGTACAATACTCCAATCATTGATTTTATGACCCTGTTAAGTGTTTTTGGTTGAGTTTAACAAGTGCATTCCTCAGTAATTTTCACAAAGATTATGACAAATTGAGCCAGTGGCTTCCAGTCAAGCAACCTCTGAGATGCCCCTGATAGCTGGAATCTGTTGCTGTTTAGAGACAATGATCGTTTTTTTCAAGCTGTTCCAAGTGGGATTGTTTGCCCATGAGCTCTGCTATCTCTATGGTTACAAATTCCTCTCCAGTGTCTGTTCTCATCTCCCGAAAGACAATCAGCCCCCCCCCCCACACACACACACACATCTGGATATTGAGCTCTTTCCTTCTTTTTTTCTTGCTCTCCTTGTTTCCCATCTTCTCTTTTGGCAACTGATCATTCAAATCAGACACATAGCACATAGCAAATCATCTTTGGTCTGCTCTAGCCAGTCTAAATTGCTTTTTGCATGGCCATGATGAGCGCCCGCATTAGAGGACACTCAGTGACATGATCCGTTTTGGAAAACAGGCAGCCAAGATCTTTATCCGTAATGATCTGAAATTGTAAGGGTCCAATTTGCTGCCTCCTCTTTGACCCTGTGAGGTCATTACTGAGGCAACAGCCAGTGAGATTCCCACACTGATTTGGCTTTATTTTGTGTCGTCTATTTATTTATTTATTCGTCCATTATTTATTTATTTGTGCATGTTGACAACTCATTGTCCAGTCCTTCAATGTGTTGGCCAAGTGACTTAACAGAAAGACACCTAGTAAATCCCAGCTGCCACCATTGCGCCCTTGAGCAACGCACTTAACCCTAAGTTGCTCTAGGGGAGACTGGCCCTGAACACTTGATAGTTGTAAGTCGCTTTGGATAAAAGCGTCTGCTAAATGCGTAAATGTAAACTCAAGGCAATTATACTGTCATGACTTAACCATGCATACATTTATATGTATTTTAAGACTTCTTTTCCAAAATGCAATATCTCTGTTTTCAAAAATATTAAATGTGTTTTTGTCGTGCTTCACAAATATGAATAAAATCAGTTTTGTTGTTTTAATTGATTAAGGATGAATCAGATAACATTAACTCAACTGAAAATGAAATGGAAAAAAAGAGGGAGATTTATAAACACTGAATTTAAATGGCCTTTTCGAAAAGAAAAAAAAAGACCTCTTCATGTATCCTCATAAAATCTTTTGCAAGCATATCATGGTAAAACTGGTAAAACAGATGCAATCTCTTTGTTTCTTCATATGTCTCTATCTGTGGAGCGTGATATCTCCCCCTCCTCTCTTTCAGCCCATCCTCCAGGCCTCTTCTTCTCTCCATTTTCCACACTTTCAGGCCATTTCATCTGATGCACATGTAGATATGCTGACCCTCTGTGATCTGAGGGACATTTCACATGGTGGAGGAGAGAGCCCTACCTATAATTACTACTTACTAAACAATAGAGCCTGATAAGAGATAATTTCAGATCTGTCTGAGAAATCGAGTGGATGAAAAGACAGCTCTATAATCTTCAGTGAGAGAGTGAGAATGAGAGCGAGAAAGAGAGGGGGGGAGAGAGGGAGGGAGAGAGGGGGGGGAGTGAGATGGAGAAAGAGAGAGAGAGATAGCGAGAGAGAGAAAGAGAGAGAGATAGCGAGAGAGAGAAAGAGAGAGAGATGTTACAGTCAGATAGCAAAGGAGCCTGAAAGAAGTGTGTTATGAAGCTATGCCCGTGGGACTTGAAGACAGTTGAGGAGAGTTTTGTATGTGTGTGTGTGTGTGTGTGTGTGCTTCCAAAGCATTTGTAAGCGAGTGTGCAAGACAGAGCTTGCAACCCTTTTTCAGCACACTGCTGGTTTTTGAACCGTGAACATGGCAGGTGTTTTTGTTGGTGAGCAAAGGGGATTTCAGCTGCCGGGTGGGGGGTGGGGGCGCTCTGGAGCAACCACATCCAAAATCTTCCACCAACAACTCCACTTTGCATTACCTCATCCTCACCTCCTCCTTCTCCTCCGCCTATCCACCACCTCCTCTCCCCACCACCTCAACCTCCTCTTCCCAACACCTCCATCAGAGCCTAAACAAAACCCCAGGACCTTGAGTTATACACCCGATACTCACACTTGCTTCTGAAAGTGTGTCTGAACGGTTGCAGTGGAGGGGTGGGTGGGGGTTGGACTGGGTGGTGCAAGATCTGCTATCCAGTGGGAAAATCCAATTCCTCTCCCACTCTTGTCGTCTGCCACCTACCAGCCACCAGCTTTCCACCGAGTGCCAATGCTTCCCCTGGCCAGACCGGTGCTGATTGAATATTTAGCATGCTTTAATTAGCCTGTTGTCTCGCTCGATGTAGCATGTATAATTAAACAGAGACTGACACCGCCGTGGCGAAATCACAGGGCTCCGGCAGAGATGGCAGGCGTGGGTCTCACTTTCCCATCTCTCTCTCTCTCTCTCTCTCTGTATGCGTGTATGTTTGTGTGTGTGGTTGTGTGTGGTTTAGGACAAGATGTAGTTGCTTCTTGTTTCAAAACAAATTCCTTATCAGTTTACTTTTCTTCATATTTCAATTGGTGAAGACACAATGACACAAGACACAAAAAGTTACACACAATGAGCCAAAAAACAACAACAACAAAAACCTCTATATTCCTAAAAAATTATTAAACATTTGTTTTTTTTTTGTTTGTTTGTCAACATTTTTCAGTCCCCCTTGATTGTATCCTTTGTCACTCAGTTCTCCTATCTACCGTGCAGCCCATACTCTCAAACACATTAAGTAGGTGAACCACCTTGCTGTTATAACTTTTTGTGTGGATTGTGTGTGTGTGTGTGTGTGTGTGTGTGTTATCGCAGATGAGAGATCCAGAGAGAGTGCCTGATGAGCTTAAACAGTATTACTCCTTGAACAGATACTGAAGCCACCAAATCAGCCGTACCCACCCCACTGAAGCAATGCACACATCCTGAATTAGGAGACAAAAAAGTACCTCTTCCCTGCAGACAGTAGGAGTTTAGAATCCTCAGCAGCGGAGTGGACAGTGGAGTGGCGTATCGTGATTAATGCGCTTGCCGCACGAGTGTTTTTCCTGTTGTGTCGCAGAGAGAGTGTGGTGGAGGGAGCGTTTTACTGGTAATAACAGCGGCAGCAATGATAGCACACCATTACAGGCCCTCTGACACACACACACACACACACACACACACAGGCGTGGTTGAGGACTTGCTACATGCGCAATCTATCATTTCCGTGGAACTCACTTTAATGCAATTGTTTTTTCCCGTTTTTATGGGGTTTACTTTTTGTCTGCTTTGTGATCTTCTCTCCGTTCTTCTCCATGTCTCTCGCTGTCCGTCTCCTTTCCTGTTGGTGGAAAAATGCTTTTTTAAACCATGGTGTACTTTGATATGGATAGCTCCCAATGAGATCATTTTACGTCCAATAATGTGAAGGAAAACTGGTCAAAAACTGGTGCTTCTAGCTCATATTTGTCTAACACAGTGAGCCAAATGCTTTGAGTCAGAGCCTCTGAGAAGACTTTACCTAGTAGACCTAATTCTGTGTGTTCATACGGCAGTGTGTCCAAAACACACCATCCTGATGATCAGATGAAAGTTATCAGACACTCTTCAAAGGTAACTTTGCCACTTCTGTACACCACATGCACACAGAAAAGAGCACCATGTAGCCTACATACTGCATTTTTGTACGGGTTGGCTAATCTGGTTTAACAGGTGGTGTTAGGAGGAGGTAGCTGACTGACACAGTGGCCATGCAGTTTTATGTTTTTCCAGAAAGGGCCACGGGTCCCATTTTGTGTGACAGGAGTGACAGGTGACAGGTTTGGGGATCATGTCCGTTTGTCTCCCGTACCTACTGACACTCTTGGCTCTCATTTAGACAGGAGATAAAATGTTTCCCTCGGTCTTCATGTTGTCAACATATAACGTAAAACAGATAACATAACAAGCATTATAAACATTACATGTTTGAAGCTGTACAAACATGATGGTGCAAGCATTGTGTCAGAGCCACTGCTGTCAACACAAGATCAGCTTCAACTTTGCCTAATTTTATGCTGTGATGCAGAACAGAGGCTCAAAGACAGAGCACAGAATGACAAGGTAGATGTAGAAAATGTGAATCATGAAGAGAGAAAAATATCCTTATCCACGAGAGCCAGGTATGAGGGGGTGGTGAGGGACAGTAGAGAGTGAAAGTACCCAGCTAAATGAACAAGTGCGGTGCAAACTGGACAGGTGTGATTTTCATGTAAAGAAAAAGAAAGCAGTGTGAGGTGGGGGGAGGTGAATGTGTGTGTGTGTGTGTGTGGGGGGGGGGCGTTGGTGTGTTAGAGAGTGAAAGTGTGCAGCTAAATGAACGAGTGCGGTGCAACCTGGACAGGTGCTTTGATAGAGTGTGGTTTGCTGTGGCGGCCTGGCGATGAATGGCCCATGCAATCCAGGCCCCGTATTCATCAGACGACGGAGGCCCCTATACCACGCTTTGTCTTAATGAGCGATTCTGTTTACTCTTCCCTTTCTGTCTCTCTCTCTCTCTCTCTCTCTCTCTCTCTGCTCATCTCTCCTTCCTTCCCCTTCATCCTCCCCAATATAACTTTGTTCCCCAGAGGGCAAATCCATGAATTAATGTGTGAGAAAAAGTCCTCTCTCTAGAACACAGAGCTGGGATAAAACATTATAAAGCATCCACAACACTTTGGACAGTATATCATTTATTTATCTATTTATCTATCTATTTATTTATTTATTTGGCAAGTTACTTTTCCTAAAGGCTGGCATTTGTTCCCTGACCTAACTATCTTCCATGAGTCATGAGCTATGTATGGGCTTTCTTGTTTGCAGTGTGTTGTTATGCCTCAACACTATGTTTCTTCTTATTTCTTGGTGGGGCATATCAACAAGCTGTGGCAAAGCCAGGCAACAGACTTATATGTGAAACCCCTGTCTGTGTTAAAGCAGTACTTGGCAAATCTGTGAATCTTTTACCTCCAGAGCTCCCCCTACAGGCATTTAAAAAAATATATAGCAACGGTGTCGTACATTTTCACCAATCCATGTGGATTTTTTGCAAACCAAAGCATAACCAGCAATGATAATTTTTGTAGAGTTGTGTAGACTGACAAGGTAATAAATTCTATTTCAGTTTCATTCACTTTAGGTTTCGTTTAACACCGACTCACGTTTTCCAACTGCAAGTGCTTGTAACTGCATGATTAAGTGATAGAGGGTGTTGAAAGAACCTTCATTCACCTCGTAATGAGCCATTTAATCGTCAAAGTGATTATGGTTTATGGTTAATCTGGTTTAATTACTGTAACCAAAAAAATGTTGCCTGGTACCCCTTTAAATATGAGTCACTGTATGTTACTGCAAAGCTTTGTGTTGTGTTGTCATTTGTTTCTCTCCGTCTTTCACAGAGTACAGTTGTAATGTGGGGACTGAGAATAAGTTTGACTCGTCTTTGCCACTCAGTCAATCTGTCACCCACGGTGCCTCATTTTCCCTGAGCTGAACAATAGCGTGCCTCTCTATCGACATGCCTGTTGGGTGAAGCGCTGGGACTCCACTGCGCTGCCTGCCTTATCTGATATGGCTATAGTGACGCTAATGCCCAGTTACATGTGTGGGTGAGTCCACCCGCCTCCCACTATCTTGCTGATAACTAATTGATAGGACTGGATGGTAGAAGTGAGTGTTGTGTGTGTGTGTGTCTTCAGATGAGGAGGTGACGCAGAAGGAAGGCACAGTAGTGATCTTTTATCCCCTTTAGTCCTCACTGTGTGGAGCAAGTGATACAGGCACCCAATTAGATTCAGATTCCCTTTTTGCTTCTGCGGCCTTGGGGATGGTATTGGGGGGTCGAGTGGATTTAGACTGAAGTGCTCTCTCTCTGAGGCTTTGTGTGTATATATATATATATGTGTGTGTGTGTGTGTGTGTGTGTGTGTTTGTGTGTGCGTATCGCAGATGGAGATCACAGTGAATTTGTTCGGGGGGTGTAATGCAGTCGAGGACGAGGCGGGCAGAGATGGATCTGAAGCTTCTCCCAGCAGTGCCAACACCCAGCCGAGATTTACCCAGGATTCAATTAGATTTACTACAGCTGCCTGCCGCTTTGGGTTTGGGCACGTCCCAGCAAAACACATGTACACACACAAACACACACACACACACCTATCTGTATCCACACTTACCCCTTCACACCTGTTTAGAGACACATGCACACGTGTGCACATACACGTGACGTCAGCCATATAAAAATTTACGCATCAGCTCATACACGGTTAGGAGTGAATCCCACAAAGTGACAGAGGGTTAGAGAGAAAGAAGGATAGAATAACAGAGATACAGAGAAAGACAGATAGAATTACAGGAGGAAAAAGCATATCAAGTGACGAGACAATTCTTAATCATGCCTAGTCCCTCTCCCCCCTCCCCCCCTGCTGTTATTTGGATATGAGGAAGAAATTCGCATGTAGACGGATGGACAGACAGTCAGACGGGTAGACATGAAAAATTAATCAATGCAGCTTTTTCTCCCCGGCTGAACTGTTAGCATTATGGCAACGTCATACAGCCAAACAACAACAACATCAACCCCCCCACCCCCACCCCACACACACACACATACACACACACACACTTCCTCATCCCCCTCCTCATCCTCAGCCCCTGGCTGTCCCCCCTCCCACAATAGTTGAAGAGCGGAGCGGTGGGTATAATTGAATTGTTTGGGTGCTAAAGAGGCTGATAACAAACGATTCCAGGGGGCCGCGGGCAGGCAATGAAACACACTCACACACACACACACACACACACACACACACACACAAATGAACCTGAGGAGAAAGACAGAGTGTGCGACAAGTCAGGGAGGGAGGAAAGGAGGGATGGAGTGAAGAGAGAAAGGTACGGATGACAGATGACAAGATGAGACAAGACGAAATGAGACAAGACATTCAGACGTGTCTGAACCAGGGTTGAAGCAGCAGTGGCATGAATGAGAGTGACACATGGTCATGCAGCAGAGTAAACAACAAGCTAAAAAAGATCACAAACATCACAACAGGACCAGCAACAAAAGTGTACAAACTAACTTTCACCGTAACCACTTATTTTGACATTTGTTTTTATGGCTTTTGGGCACTTACAAAGTGAGGCAAAAAAAATCTTCTTTAAGTGTATTTATCTCAGGAAGGAACTGAAATGTGGAAACCTTCTGATCAAGGGGGAATGTTTTGAATAGATACCAAAATGGCTGCCACCATGTGAATCATTGTGGAGGAAATTGTTTGTGGGTCTTTTTGCTGAATTGACATATTTTGAGTGAGATGCTTAGTACTTGCAGCTGGATTTTAAGGTATGGCCTTTCACTGAAGGAAAGAGGTTTACCAACAGACAGAGCCTTCTTTAGAGGGGTATGAGTAGTCATTATAGGCCGGTAGCCTAATTTGGTTAGACTTGAAACTCTAGCTACATGCTGGGAGCAATGCAACAACAATCTTTAGGAGACTGATGGATTAAGTAATAGTATTTATTATCATTGTGCTTATACAACATGACTCTTTTTTTTGCAAAGGGAAGCTAACAGTGTAATTTAATTCACTTCCTGGCTACTGGTACCTCTTGCAGAGTATTATACAAACCTAGGTTGATTGTTAAAGAACTGGCTAACTTAACATTAGCTTGGCCTAGTTTAACTTCAGTCTATAACTCAATTTTTCAACGGCCATTTTATCATTTTGTCCAGAGGATTGCACCTGGCCCCTTTATGCTTTGGGGGCTGTAGTTATCACGTTAATTGACTTTGATTTTCCCAAAATTATTGAAATGTTGGTAGCTGCAATGTTTCAATGTTAATTTCAGCATTGTAATACTTAATTATAATGTGAAATGTTTTTTACGTTCTACAGCCAAACGTAGCAAATGCTCAAATTTATAAAATCATTCACATCATGATTTTTATAAAATCATTCACATCTTGCCACACCATTGTATTTTATTGGTGTTGTGGATGTGACAAAAAAGTAAGTTTTCTGCATATAGTCTAATTTTCTCATTTTTATATCACATAATGCTGTCTTTGGAATTGTATGTTATGACTTCTTCATACTTCTTGGGTAAATACCAGTCCCTGGTCAATTTTATACCAGTAGTCCAATCAGAAATGCCTTTGAAAAAATACATTCAATACTTATTTCCCCGTTGTGAACTTCAAACCTGTCTTGATCATGCAATCTGTCCAAGCAATAACCTTTAACGTTTGTGCTGCTGTACTGTGTACTTAATGGTGTGTAGTGGTGTGCCTCTTTTGTGTTCCATTGTGCATTGTGAGCAGTTACAGGTATGGTGGCTATATTCTTGGAACAGCTCTACTATGGCCAAAATTGCACCATCCTCAGAGTGCAGGGACATCCTCAGAGCTACCGGTGCAGTCAGGAGAACATAGACCAAAGATGTGCTAAGCCCTAATAGACATGAATGGCCTGGATAACCATTTAGTCCCTTCCAGAGACCTTTTTAAGTACATTGTCCAAATAACACTATTATGAACTCAGTTTCTGTGCCTCTGAGCCTTATTGGTGAGTGTGGTTTGCTCCTTGGAGAAGATGGTGGAGGAGGTAACACCAAAGACTGTGGACCTTTAGCACTTATCCCCCTTTATGCAGTGCAGAGGCACACTCTGTAACATTGAGGTCTATGGCAGAAGCCCAGAATATCCTAGAATATTTGAAAGCCTTATTTTTCTGAGCGGTGGATGTACATTTCGTGATAGCGTAGCAGTTAAGGAACCTGGTTTGCGTGTAGGTATCCTGAAAAGTTGTGGGTTCGAATCCCAGCTGCCACTGTTGTGCCCTTGAACAAGGCACTTAACCCTCTAAGTTGCTCTAAGGGAGACTGTCCCTGAGCAGTTGATGGTTGACAGAAATGTAAGTTGCTTTGGATAAAAGCATCTGCTAAATGCATAAATGTAAATGTAATTTCAGGTACAGTATCATGATCTCCATAGCCTCCAGTCCATTTAAGGAAAATGTTGTGATAGTATGACTCTCCACTCTGGAAAAAACTTTTGTATACATTTAGACACACATCTTAAAACTTGCATGCATACACACACCCACTCTACATGCCTACACAAACAGATGGACACACACATGTTCTCATACCCAGAAACATAAACAAATACATTAACCCATTAACGCCTCTCTAACACACACACACACACACACACACACAGAGTCACATATGTTTCTTGGGGCTATGACATCAGTAGCAGCCTTTTTCAGGCAGAGGCAGTGAGGCAGAATGGGCTGTGAGCACTCATCCATTAGTCCCTGTCCTGCTCTCTTCTTTTTAACCTTGTCCATCTAGAGCACTTGCCATTTGCTGGAATGAGAGATGTACTACTGTAGTAGTTCTTTAAAAGCATCCCCTAAGTTGTATTCTCACGTGATGAAAGGGAAAATCTTAAACGCAGGCCAGTCACTGCACTATTGATATACAGGCCTTTCAAGTGTTGTAGTAAAGGTGTTGTAGCCTTGTGTGCTGCAGTGTGTGTGTGTTCAAAAGAGTGATTGAGTATATTTAATAGTATGCCAGGTACTGTGGGATTTTTTTTAAGTTGGGGTCCGTAATTTTAATGATGCAAGACTAATTGCAATTAAAGTCACATGCACCTCCATGTTGATAGTATCACTGCATTATTACGGTCATCCTATAAAGGGCTTATTGGAGAGGTTTGCTTAATTACAATGTTATAAATTACAGTGTTATAAATTACAATGTACACTCACTCACACATTCACTCACTCTCACACACTCACACATTCACTCACTCACTCACTCACACACTCACACATTCAATCACTCACTCACACACTCACACATTCACTCACTCTCACTCACTCACACATTCACTCACTCTCACACACTCACACATTCAATCACTCACTCACACACTCACACATTCACTCACTCTCACACACTCACACATTCACTGACTCACTCACACACTCACTCACACTCACACACACAACCCCTGAATCACCATTTTATTGATTGACAGGCAGCACCATTCCTTTTTCTTAATGCTTTTGTTGCCCATCATTTTACCATCACACTACTTTAATTCGCCAACACTTTATATTAGCACACACAGATCTGCCATTATCAAGCTGCTTATTAACATGAAAATCAATAACATACTAGCCATTTGTTAGTCACTACAAATAACTTATTAACCTTACCTTATTCTGCATGACTTTATTGTACCCATAATAGACCATTAACTAAGAATTTTTCCAATATGAACTCCTAATTACTGTTTATTTGCAAATAGTAAGTTAGTTGTTGTATATGAATTATGGTTTAATATGCTTCAGTTAGGGTGGGACTTATGGTAGTACAACAGGAACAGTTATTCTCCTTTAGTTCGTAGGAACAAAACCCATGGCTAGAATTTTTAAATTAGACAGTCACTTTATAGCTCCAGCTGTACTTGAGCATGACGCACTATACAAATGTGTGCACTCCCCTCTAACGAAAGATGCTTTCTTTTTCTTTCTGTTGGCATCCCTCTGCCTCATCCTCTTTCCTTCTCCCAACCTGCTCTCTTATCTTGGTCAGTTTAGACTTTTTAGGCTTTTTAGCTTCCTAATTCTATTTCTTTTTTTTAATTCTTAATCTTTTTTCCATATATTTTATTTGTCTCACTTTCATTTGTACAGCAAGTGTTGGAGTTTGGAGAATAGGAAGTTGTGGGTTAAACCCTTTCTTAATTGCAATTAGTTTCATCTACTGTCATTTTGATCTGATCTCAATGAAGTGTACCGAATGTATTTTTAACAAAAAATTCTGTTTTACTTTCAGTGGATTTATTGCTTTCTGCTTTAGAACTCCTCATAATACATCCCAGAAACCATACCCGTTGTCACCTCACCAATGGAGATTTAACAGTGATAAAGAATGAATGCCAATCAATGCTTCTCTGATACTATTCCGAGCGATACTATAATGTCATCAGTTAGAGTTTATAGCTTATAAAGTTTCAAGCCTATTTGTCCTGATAATATACTATTATTGTTTTCAGTAAAACATCTAACCCAGTCATCAGTCCAAGGAGCCATTTTAATCTTCCTTAAAGCAGCATGCGACAGCCACTCTGATCTCAGCTGTCTGTCACCCATGTGCTGTAATTGCCAATTGACTTGTCAAAGAGGAAGTGCTCGAGTGGTAATTGTTTGCCGTTTGTCACCACAGGGAGACATAGTTGACCTTGTGTTTGGGAGGAAGACTGACAAATACCCTCAGGGCCAAAAAAAGGGGGCAAATTGCCTCTGTTACATATTGAGTGTACAAAGGTCATGAACAACCATCTATGGGTGCATGAAATAATTATCCTTTTCAAAATGAGCAAAAAAAGGCTCATGCACTTAAAGGCTAGTTGGTAATACACACACACACACAATGCATACAGAAACAGACAAAACAAATAGGCAGACTGCACCCTTTTTTATATGAGAATAAAGCAACAAAAAATGTAGCAATTTATGTTAAGGATAATGAATGACTCGGCCCGTTGCCCATTTAAGGTGGCAGTGAGGTCACAGCGCAAAGTGGAGTGCAAATTGATATACAGGTGTAATTTGGAGAGATGAGGGGTACTACTTCATAGGTGTGCAGTTATCAGAAAATAATGCATGTTCTCCAAATAATGCATCATACTGGGAAATTTTACCAAGCAGTGGTATAATCATCAGTAACTATTCTTCTGCCAAGAAACATATATCTTCTGGTTGAATGGTTGCCAAGTAAAGCACAAACACAGCTACTGTAACGTTTGTGTGGAGCAGCAATATAGAACAAATTGTGGCCTGAGCTGTGATGTATAACATTTGTTATTTTATTATTTTAACACCGCTGAATGTGTCATGATCTGGAACTATCCATCTTAGACACGGAAAAGAATGACAGTTTCCCTACAGATGAGATCATACCAAATTAATACCATGCAAAATGCACAGCTCTCTCTTGACAGAAATATTTCATGGCTTAACTGGTCACAGACCTTGTCATGACTCTTGAACTCAATTTCATGCCCAGGTCTCTGGAAACTGTTTGACATTTAATTTTGAAGGTGGTTGATTTCATAACATTTTTGCTACCATGGCTTAAGTGCAAAATATCACCAGAGAGACGACTACAATTTATAAATTGTCTTTGCTATTTGTTGAAAAGATAACGCTTAAAATGATGGTCAAAGAGCAAAGATGCTCAGGGAGCAAGAATCTTAATACATGAACTGTCATGTACTGTGTGGAAAGACAGCAAATCCAGTTTTTAGGGCTTAGGGTGTTGTTCATCATATTAAATTAGCAAATCAACTTTGTTATAAAACCAGTCAGACTTACGACTTTTCACACTTTTGTTTGCTTTTAAAGTAAGGGCCGATTATCACCAGACTAACTGTGCATCTCTCATTTCTCTTTTGAAATACGCTTCTATGTGCCCACAGAAGAGGGATCTGTGTAAATATTTATAAGGGTTTTGTATACAGTAATACAAAAGAGCCTGGAATGTGTAGTTTGGTCGGACTGCGGTGGAGCTCTCAGTGAGATCTTCAGTATGAGTGCTCCAGCTCTTTGGTGCCGGATCTCAACATGGAAGGATGTAGCCTTGCAGGCAATTATTTCAGAAGTCCTTTTTCAGTTGGGTTCTCAAACTCCACAAAGAAACACACAAATACAAACAAACATACACACTGTCAAGGTCCGTGCTGTTGTAGCAGGAGAGATGCACAAGCCATAGTTTGTGTGATTCTTTTCATCATTTCGAGTCAGTGGGGGCTACATTCTGCTCAGAAATAATCACTGTGCCAAACACACTGCCAGGCACATGTGTGAGTTTTGAAAGGAGACAAGGGCAGTGTGCATTATAGAATGCACTCCAAAGGCACTGCTTTTTAAGAGAGAGAGAGGCTGTGGCTGTGTGTGTGTGTGTGTGTGTGTGTGTGTGTGTGTGTGTATGTATATGTGTGTGTGTGTGATTGTTTGTTTGTTGTTGTGTGTGTGCTGTGTGTGTGGGCATGTGCTCTGAAGACACTTTGTGCCCATAATGATATCCTTAGGATCCGGGGAGATGCTGACCCAAATTTCTTTTGACATGAGCTTCACAGCTGTCACTTAGATACTTCCTCCCTCTCTCTCTCTCTTTCTTTCTCTCCCTCTCCCCCTCTCTCGCCATACAAACATACACACTCTTTCTCTCTCGTACACTCCATCATCATCTCTTTATCCATCTCTCAATAGGTTTTTCACAGGCATCACAGATAGTACACACACACACACACACACACACACACCCTCAACCAAATAAACAGCCTTCTCTGCCCTTCCTCCCCCTCATTTGCCTTCCCTTCTGTCTTATTCCGCCCTTATTGATAAATAAACGGCGCTGATTAACTACACAGTAGAAAACTTGTAAACTTTCAAAGTACAGACAGCAATTAAAGCAGTTTGAAAGAGAAAACGAAAGGGGGGAGGGGGGGGGTGTTTTTTCCTCTCTTTTGTTGACAAAAAAGCCCACACATGAACACATGAAAGGCTGACGGAAACATCTGGATCTTTTGAGACAGGGTCTCGGATGAAAGGGACGGCTGCCAAAGCATGTGCCGAATGGTATTACGCCAGATCTGTTTTATGAAAACACACACTTGTCTGTGAACGCTGTGCCTCTCACAGTGTGTGTGTTTGTGTGTGTGTTCCGTTATGCACTCCCAAACCTCACCGCTCTCACCCCCTCTCCCGCAGTGAAGAGAGAGAGAGAGAGAGAGAGAGAACATTGGTATGAGGGCCTAGACCAGTACAGTATTTGTTAACAGCATGTAAGATGGGAGTAAGATGCTCAAGACAGCACTGGATGGAGAACTGAGGAGAGATATGGTCCACATTGTCCCCTGTGGGCTTGATCAGTTCTTCTCTTTCCAGCCTCATTTGCATGACAGCAGCCTCCATTTTGCACATCATTGTACACAAATGCTTGGCAGTGAGTGCTAAACTATCCTAGGGCACTTGTTCAAAACCATAGGTGCTAAATTAGCAACCTTATTGGTTGCAATGCAGTTTCCCATTGCCAGCCAACTAAGTTGCTAACTGGCTAGCAGCTATGCTTTTTGGGAAACACACCCCTGGTTGGTTGTGTGATTCTGCCAAGCTGAGAGAGGGGGTGATCGGTTTGTTGGCAGTGGGAGCAAACTGGAAGTAAACTTTGAATTAGTTTCCATTTTTCATAGATAGAAAGATGATTTAGATTAATATTTTATTCACCCCGTAGTAATGATTCTTTTAACGATGTTTATTATGATGCCATGCAGTACATAATAATTATTTAATTATCCCCCATGCCGTGCCTGTCCAGTCTCCTCAACAACTCAAGAAATGGAGTGCAAATCTTAAGGTATGTTGTCAGGTGTAAGCCCCTACCCCTGCTCAGACACCAGGCACCTTGGATTCTTAACATCCCATCCTGTGTAACTGAAATCTGTCTGCACATCACAACAGAAATCACAAGTCTGAAGCAAATACTGGAAGCCAAGTGATACTGCATGTACACATATTTGGGTAAACCTCTTTTCACAAACAGAGCCATGATGAAACATGTCTCAAGAGGACTCGCTCACTTTTTATTTTTCTCTTTTTTCTCCTCTCTGTGTCTTTCTTTTTCTCTCTTTTGCTCTGTCTGGCCTAAGGCTAGGTTAACGGTCTCTTGAGGTGGGTACTGGGATGTCAGCCAAAGCTCACCTGAGTGCTCTTCTTTCCTGAGAGACCTGCACCAATTCCCTGCCTGCATGAGTGTAGACTACTGATCAGAATATAAGAACACTCTGTATTTACCATTCCGAGGTCGCATTCTGTGTTTCCATTACACATGGGGAGGGAATTTAAAAAAAAAAAAGAAAAAAGTTCAAAAACAGGTGGAAATTGTGCACGGTGCCTCAACTGGCTGGTGCTCACATTAATGCACAAAGTTGGTTCCCTCTGCCGATTTGAAGGCCCATTACCTCTACTCTGTGTTCTGCATACCAAAATCTGCTCATTGTTCCACTCTTGAGGCAGAGCTAGCTAATTGCCATGCTGAATAGGACCTCTGGTAAAAGTGCCACGTTTAGCAATGCATAGAGCTTCCCTAAGAACACCTCTGTGCATAGGTTACATCATTCCCTCCTCCTAACTAATAAGATAGAGGCCACACTCCACAGGGATGACCGATTATCTTGGCACTGTTAAATATTCAGCTTGATGTTATCAGTTAATATACACTTTTAACCAAAACAGTGGGCCTCACCTCACTCTCCCAGTGCAATGTCAGAATATGTTTGTCTGTGCCATACCCAGTGTTGTGCTCATGTTCACTCTGTTCAACACATTTAATGGATAATTAAAGAACCTGAAACTTGAAGTAGTTCAGATTTTTGTGACATTCTGAATCTAGATTTTTGTCACATTCTGTTTCTAAATTTTTGTGACATTCTGAATCTCTGTTCCAGTCTAGGTATGATCTTGCCAATGTAGGCTTCTTCTCTGAGCTGTAATGGATTAAACTGTTACACAAATAATGCCCACACCATTTGGAGATGGTGCTTATGAGCAGATGATTATGATGAGGGTTCATTTTTGAAAAGATAAGAACAGAAATAATCACTCAGTGATTTTCTTCACTTTTTAAAAACAAATGTCAGATGTACAGTGCTTCCCAGGTGAACTAGCTCTCAATTGAAACGGTGAGCTATGAACTTCCAATGTGAACTACCTCTCAGTGCACCAGCTCTCAATTATTACTCTCAATTTATTCAATTTCTTCCTGTATAAACTGAAAATTGCACTTGTTTATGTAAGGAATACTGGCCATATCAACAATGGGAGCAGTCTAACAGTGAAAGTCCAGGTTGGGAGTGTTTTCACAATTCACTTTTTTCAATGTTTTTTTGTGTGTGTCATATTC
The DNA here is from genome assembly GCA_027481765.1 of Tenualosa thibaudeaui. NCBI lineage: Eukaryota > Metazoa > Chordata > Actinopteri > Clupeiformes > Clupeidae > Tenualosa > Tenualosa thibaudeaui. The sequence goes on along the minus strand of JAIFZK010000222.1, from coordinate 9,388,705 downwards.
TTTATTAAGTTTTATGTTTCCGAAATCCATAGTTTCTGCTGGTCTTCCCACCAGTGTCTTTGGTGTCTCCTTCATGCTTGTCATGCCTTTGTTCATCTCTCTCTGTGTCTGTTCTGCGTCACTTGGAAAACTAAACGTATTCGACATGGTGTAATTTTACCCCGTTGAAACCACCTATTAGCAAATGAGTCATTCCCGAAATGGCACGAGTGGGTCAGCCTTTTTAACCCTCAACGAAAGTGCAAATCACGCACATAGCTCTCAAGAAAATGGAGCGTAACAATTGTGCGCTACCTGTTAGTTACAGAGACTGCCACATGTACAGACCAAGATGTGGAAAAATAGCTTGTCATGTCTTAATGTAATCATACTGTGCATTGTCAGTCAGAAAGAACGTCGGATTGTTGGTTACTTGCAGTTTTAAAAATTTTAGAGTTTTTCTAAATTTTACCAATACCCTAAAGCAATAATTGCTGGTTGACATAATGATTAGCCCTGTAGCAAAAAAACTGTGGAATTGCTGTCCAAAGACAGATGGAACAAGAGCTGTTTTGTATAGCTGTTGTCTATATTGTCCAGAAACTTACTACTGTTGAGTAATTCATTCAGAGAATGGAAATGGTCAGTGAAGGCATGTGGCTCTTTCACACTGTTAGCACTGCAACAAGGCCGACAGAAAAGATGTTTGCAACCCAATGAGTTACAACTAATTGTCAATGCCACACTATTGTGTTACTCATTTGTTTAGCACTTGCAAAGACACTGGGAACATTCTCTTTCACTCACTCACACTCTCTCTCTCCCTTTCTTTCTTTCTATGTCCTTGTCCCTTTCACGCTATCTCTCCTCGCTGTCTGAAAGAGTGTACAAATAACCAAACAGCACACACAGACAGTCCCACGAGGAACCCTCCACCCCTCTGCCGGAGGCAGGAAGTGGAGAGCAATCATGGCTGGATAAGGGAACCGTGGGAGGTGCTAGCTGTAGTATGAGGTGAATGAAGTGAGTGAAGTGGTGAATGAAGGCGCTGTAAATAAATAAATAAATAAATAGATAAACATGCAGCGGGGAAAATTGCCGTAAATTTTAACAGCGGGTGACCCACTGCGTGTTGAAATGCAATTCCCTGGTGAAGGAAATGTAGCTTCAGTCTAAATGAAATGGGGAATAAAAGATGATCAGTGATGGGCTGGAATCTCTTTAAC
>JAIFZK010000222.1:9382500-9385000 GCA_027481765.1 Tenualosa thibaudeaui | reverse complement strand
AGAAAGTAAAACCTGTCTCTTTGAACACACCACTGGCGGCCCTTGCTCTCTCCGCACACGCGAGCGCACACACACACACACACACACACACACACACACAAAGGAAAGGAGAACGGGAGATATATTCCTTTTGTGAAAGAAGAAATCAGTGTGAACAGTGAATGAAAGAAATTTGTATGGTGTGTGTGTTTGTGTGTCTTTGTCTATCTCTCTCTTTCTCTGTCTCACACACACATGCACACACATTCTATGAGTGTGTGTGTGTGTGTGTGTGTGTGTGTGTGTGTGTGTGTTCAGGGGCAAAGATATACCACTGTTTTGACAATAAAGAGAACGCTTCTCTCTGTGAGTTGTTTTGTGCATTGCTGACCTCCAGGTCATCACCCATATTCTGGTCTTGCTGTAGCAGGTGTGGTTTTGCTGTGCAAGAGCCTAAGAGAGATTACACTGACATGAGCCTTGACAGTGACAGAAAGCTGTGGATGACTTCTTTGGCAGACACTGATGTTTATTTTAGTCAAGATGCCCCATAAACTATGTGTGTGGCAGTTTTTCTAAGTCTCCATCTACGCAGCAAGTTTAGCGTCATTCTGTCACGGTCACGACTTTTATAAATCAAGAATGAACTTTTTATTTATGTATTTATTTATTTATTTTTAAGCACTGGGTGGGTATTGGGAGATTCTGTCTAGATAAAGCGTTTCTGTCTAGAAAAACAGGTACAAGTATAGAAATCAGCAGCACTATGAGAGCACTTGTCACAGACCTTGGACTCTCTGGCCTGATGTCATCCATTGTTCTGTTTGTGGGTGGAGCCTTGAGCAGTTTGTCAGAGAGAGAAAGAGGAAGAGACCAACCTGCCCAAGTCACTTCCTTTAATTGTCCTCATTTCCCATTTTGTGTGTGTGTGTGTGTGTCTGTCTGTGTGTCTGTGTGTGTGTGCCTGTGTGTGTGTGTGTCTGTGTGTGCACGTGGGTGTATGCATGTTAAAATCATGTCTGTCTATTGTCTGGGCATCCACATGGTTTCAATAGCTCATTCCTGCCCAAGACAGAGAGATTACCATCCCACCATACTCCTACGGAATGATCTAGATCTGCCCAAGGCTGCTGACATCAGAGTTTGGTTCCACATGGGTGAATACTGTATGATAGCAGCATGGGTCTCCACTACTTAGGACACCAGGTAAGTTCGGGATTTTTTAACTACAGAGTTGCCAGTACAGCTGCCATTTTGTTTTTTTGTAACTTCCACCAACATCCCAAATTCTTCACAATACATGTGGATTTGATTGCAAAGCAAAGGATAGGAACCAATGATGAAGGTTTTTAAAGAATCGTGTTGACATGACTGACATGACAAGGGAGTATGATGTCTTATCTCCCTTAACAATGGGATTCTCTTTTCTGATTGGCTGATAAGGTGGGCTGAGAGAACCTTCATTCATTCCGTAATGAGTCTTTTGATCATCAAAGTGACCATGGAGCTGGTAAATCAACCCAAAAACAGCATCAAATCTTTCCTTGTGTCCTTTTCATCTTGGTACTCTTGTTAGTTGATGTCTCAGTGCATGTTAAATCACACCTAGAGGGTATGGACATTATGTGAATAAAAATACTGGGTTGATGTACTAGCCTGTTGTCGACCATACTAGCTGTCAACGTGCCCACTGTCCTTATCTTTGTCTCTTCCCATCTTTTTCTTTCTCTCTCTCCATCTCTTTCTTTCTCTCTCCATCTTTTTTCTTTCTCTCTCTCTCCCCCTCTTTCTCACTTTTCTTCTCAGCATCTCCATCCCTCGTCCTGCTCACTTGATCCCCGGTGACTGTCTCCCAGGCGACCGCTCGTTCTAATCCGTCAATTAAGGCTATCAGTGAATCTCCAGCCTGTGACATCGGAGTGCATGTCAACACACGACTCCAAACTCCCATCCACTCTCTCAGGCCCAACCCCCAGCCTCTCCACACACACACACACACGCACACACACACTCACACTCCCGCCCTCTTACACCCCCTCCTGGCAAGAGACCCTCCATCCTATCCATCTTAATCTCCCCTGGCTTTTTCCTCCTCTCCTCTCCTCTCTCTCTCCTCTCACTCTGTCGATCAAGCTGCTCAGAGCATTCCACAGTCTAAGCTTCTGCTGCTGTTCTAGCTCTGTCTTTCTTGGTCTCTCTCTCTCTCTCACACACACACACACACATACACACACACACACACACACACACACAGTTTCTATGAACTGTCAGCCACAGCATTGCACATCACACAATGACGTTAATGAAGTGCAAATGAAGAAACTGCCGCCGAAGCACAGCTATGAGTCGGCCATGCTTAGCATGTGATGCATTGTTGTGAGGCGAGATGCACCTCCATCATCACAGATAAAAGGAATGTATTGGAAAGTGATTGAAGTTGCTGCGCTTAGTTGTGTTGAATAAATGCCATTTGAAGGCGTGTGTGTGTGTGTGTGTGTTTGTGTGTGTGTGTATGGGGGGG
>JAIFZK010000222.1:9357500-9380000 GCA_027481765.1 Tenualosa thibaudeaui | reverse complement strand
GTCATAGGTCATAGAACAGACTCAGACTGTGACTGATGAAAAAAACAAACACAGGGTGGTTCTGAACTAACACAGACATTTATGCTGCCCTAAAGAAAGTCAAATGTTTTTAAAGATTCATCTTGACAATAAAAACAGCAAGTGCAACTGTTGACACTGAAAGAAACAACAGTTGAAACAAGCCAGTTAAAGACAGATATAGAATTAGATTAAGGAACTATAAGTTAGCCAACAGGTAAGAGGGAAGTATATTTTTCTGACAGATGTTAAAATAATGAAGGACTGCAGGTATAATAAACTGTAGGTTTGACAACGTGTAATTGTTTCTGACTTTTGGCACAAATAACAGATGTTTACTAAATGGTAACAGTGTATAAACTTTGACATTTCTCAAAATAATCACTCAAGATTAAAGAGTGTCAGCGCTAAAGAAGAGAAGGATCTCATTCAGAGGTACAAACAGGTGCCCAGTGAGAGACTGTGAGGGGAGAAGAGGATCCATGTTCATCAGCAACACGATAGGTGCGGCAGGAGCCGAGCCAGAAGGCAACAAAGACATCCAGAGACAGTGTGAGACTGAGTGTCGTCAGCACGGAAGCGAGAGAGAATAGACAGCACGATGAACAGATTTGTTGAGAGAAAGACGGTGTGTGTGTGCAAGTGTGTCTGTGTGTGTGTGTGTGTGTGTGTGTGTGTGTGTGTGTGTGTGTGTGTGTGTGTGTGTGTGAGTGAGTGTGACAGAGAGAGGTAGAGAGGTGTGACCATGACTGCAGCGTGTGCTGCGCTGGTCACAGCTGGTCTACCTGCTGCTGTAAATCGTGTGTGTCAGTTGGCTGCTGCCGGCACGTGTGTTTGCGCATGCACGCCACACACACACACACACACACACACACACACACATTCACACATACACACTCACTCACACACTCACTCTTCTCACACCACACACACACACATACATACACACTCACTCTTCTCACACCACACACACACACACACACACACATACACACACACACATACACACTCACTCTTCTCACACACACACACACATACACACTCACTCTTCTCACACCACCTCTGCTGACTTTCCTCCATTAGGAATAATCACTCCCTCCATCTCTCTCTCTCATTGTCTTTTTTCTTTTTCCCTCTCATATCTTTTTGTTCTTTTCTTTGTTATTCTTCTCTTGTTCATCTTTCTCTTCTATTATTATCTAAGCATGTAAGGATATTATGGGATGGCTAGACTAGGTGTTCTTGTGCATTGTCTTTATACCTCTTCCTGTTCCTCTCTGCCTTTCTTCTATTTCCATTTCTATCTCTCACTCACTAACTTACTCACTCACTCACACATTGACTCACTCTCCCACTCACTCACACACACACACTCACACACACACACATACAAAAACACTCTTTATAATAGTTAGCTCTCTCTCTCTCTAAGTTAAGTGTTGGAAAAAAGAAAGAAAGACATAGAGAAATGGATAAGAAAGAGAAAGTGAGAGGGAGGGAGAGATAGTTCTAGGAAGAAAAGGAGAGAAAGAGTTGGAGACAAGAGAGCGAAAGAGTGGAATGGTTGAAGCGAGGGAGCGGAGGTGGTGGAGGATTTAGTGTTCCTCTCCAGGCCAGTGGCTCTGTGTGTTGGGAGCAGACTTTAGTCGTCTTTTTGAAGCTGAGCCCTGGGATTAGAGGCCTGCCTCCTCAGTCGCCTTGGCTCTCACCTCTCCTATCCTACACTCCTCGTCTCCTCTCCTACACTCCTCTCCTACACTCCTCTCCTACACGCCTCTCCTACACTCTCTCCTCCTCTTCTCTCCTACACTCTCTCCTCCTCTCCTCTCCTACACTCTTCTCCTACACTCCTCTCCTACACTCTCTCCTCTTCTCTCCTACACTCCTCTCCTCTTCTCTCCTACACTCCTCTCCTACACTCCTCTCCTCTTCTCTCCTCCTCTCCTCTCCTACACTCCTCTCCTCTTCTCTTCACTCCTACACTCTCTCCTCCTCTCCTCACCTACACTCCTCTCCTTTTCTCTCCTGCACTCTCTCCTCCTCTTCTCTCCTACACTCCTCTCCTCTCCTCTCCTACACTCCTCTTCTACACTCCTCTCCTCCTCTCCTCTTCTCTCCTACACTCCTCTCCTCTTCTCTCCTACACTCTCTCCTCCTCTCCTCTCTTACACTCTCTCCTCCTCTCCTACACTCCTCTCCTCTTCTCTCCTACACTCCTCTCCTACACTCCTCATCTCTCCTCTTCTCTTCTCTCCTCACCTGTCCTTCTCTCTCCTCTCCTCACCTGTTCATTTCTCCTCCACTCTCCTCTCCAGAGAGGAGGAGAGAGAGGAGGAGGAGGAGAGAGAGAGAGAGAGAGGAGGAGAGAGAGAGAGAAAGAGAGAGAGGAGGAGAGAGAGAGAGAAATACATACACAAACACACAAAGCTACACAAACACACATATAAATTCACACAAAAACACACATAGACTCACACAGACACACACAGACACACATAGACTCATGCAGACACACACAGACACACACAGACACACATAGACTCACGCAGACACACACAGACACAGATCCCAGTCACGAAGTAGCAAGCACATCTCGTTCTAAAGCTGAAGTGCAGAGGTACTGGATAGGGTTGGGAGTGCAGAGGTACTGGATAGGGTTGGGAGTGCAATTCTGTGTAAAGGCAATATTTCACCCAGACATTTCACACAACAATGTCTATTTCCCACAGGACAACAATGGGGGAGACGATTAATTTCCTTTTGTTTCTGCTTTGAGTTTCTTGTGCAGAAAATCCCTGGGCTAGTCAATATTGCTGTCAATAATCAATAAGTTATGATTAGTAAATCCTATAGTGATACGCACTGTAACTAACACCTGTCAAATGGTAGATGACTTGGTTGGAGATGAATTGTAAGTTACCTGTTGTTATCTTAGCATGGTGGAGCCAAGGCTCATAGCACTGGCTCATGACTGGTTGACTGAGGTTTCATTTCCCCAACCCTCTGATGCAGCTTGTAGCTTTGGGTAAAGGCTATGTTTATGTTCATCTCTAAGACTGAGCACAATGCTTATTTTACCCTAGATTGTAAATATCACAATTGATTGTTTATTCTTTTATTATTTTATTATTATTTATTTAAAAAAACAAAAATTTTTTGTTAGAATATGTAATTCTCATAAGACAAAATACACACTGGAATGCTATAACAAACACTGCTATAACCCAGAAGGAAAGGATGGTAACAGTGGATCTAAGGGTGATTTGGTACTTTGCTTTAACCTCATTTAAAAATCCAAAGGGACCCCCGGCACAGATAATACATCCTGGCAATAGTGGACACATTATCAGGAGACTAGTAATCCAAATTACTAGTGGTAAAATGGGTGGGAGAATTTGAAGTGTTAAATATGACACATTTTATTATTTTTTTAGCTGGAAGACCTGACTTGTCTTATAAAGAGCTTGTGCCATTGCTGTTAAAGAGCGAACTAACGCCTTGCCTCACCTGAACTTTCTGTGTCCCTTTGCTGTTACCATAGCAATAGCTGTGCCCCAAAACTTACAGTATTGCAAGCAGCACTGAACAAATACATGCACACCAGATGACTGTGTTACAATAATCACAGTATATACTTGTGTGTCATTGTATTTGACTGTCTCAGAGTTACACATCTCTGTGTCTGTGTCTGTGTCTGCGTGTGTGTCTGTGTCTGCGTGTGTGTCTGTGTCTGTGTCTGTGTCTGTGTCTGCGTGTGCGTCTGTGTCTGCGTGTGTGTCTGCGTGTGTGTCTGTGTCTGCGTGTGTGTCTGTGTCTGCGTGTGCGTCTGTGTCTGTGTCTGCGTGTGGGTCTGTGTCTGCGTGTGTGTCTGTGTCTGTGTCTGTGTCTGTGTCTGCGTGTGCGTCTGTGTCTGCGTGTGTGTCTGTGTCTGTGTCTGTGTCTGCGTGTGCATCTGTGTCTGCGTGTGTGTCTGTGTCTGTGTCTGTGTCTGTGTCTGCGTGTGCGTCTGTGTCTGCGTGTGTGTCTGTGTCTGCGTGTGTGTCTGTGTCTGCGTGTGCGTCTGTGTCTGCGTGTGTGTCTGTGTCTGCGTGTGTGTCTGTGTCTGTGTCTGTGTCTGCGTGTGCGTCTGTGTCTGCGTGTGTGTCTGTGTCTGTGTCTGTGTCTGTGTCTGTGTCTGTGTCTGCGTCTGTGTTCGCGTCCGTGCATGCATGCGATGGATGAGTTTATGATGGCACTCTCTATCTCTGTGTTGGCCTCGTGTTCTGTGCTGTTATTCTCCCCTGATCTGTTTCTCAATCCCCTGCACACACTCCTCCATCTTCCTGCGCTGCCTTGCCTTGTCATGCTCTCTGTGCACTGACACTGTGGGCCACCATGAGCCTGAATCTCTCTCATTCTCTCTCTCTCTCTCTCTCTCTCACACACACTCTCTCTCACACACACACACATACACACACACACACACACACACACACACACACACACACAGGCCCCTGAGCTAAACCTTCAACAATATAGGATGTGAGAAGGGCAATCTGCCAGAATTGCACAGAATCGATCGAGCGAGTGAAAGAGAGTGAGAGTGAGGAAGAGGAATGAATAAGAATAGGAAGAGAGCAAGAGAGGGGGACAGAGAATAAGAAAAAAGATAGAAGTAGGAAGTCTAGGTGAAAAAAAGAGAGAGAGAGAGAGTGAGAGAGAGAGAGAACAGTACAGGGACAGAAGAGCCAGGAGAAGAACAGGAAGAGTGAAATGTGTAAGTGAGTATGTGAGTGTGTGTGTGTGTGTGTGTGTGTGTGTGTGTGTGTGTGTGTGCGTGTGTGTGAGTGAGTGGAGGTGTGTGGGCGAGTGAAAGATGAAACTCATCCATACGGTGCAGGACTCCGCCCATGGCGGTCCAGACAGTGAGGGCCTCGAGGAGGAGGAGAAGAAGAAGAGGAAGAGGAAGAATGAGAAAAAGCCGACAGGAAAGGAGGATGTGGCCATCCGTGACGAGACTCACTAGGACCGCAAGAGGAGGAGGACGACGAGGAAGAGGGGCGAACAGCCTATAACTCAGACATACCCCAAGGTGCCTGGGGGAGAGAGAGAGAGGTGAGAGAATGATGGGGAGAGAGAGAGACAGAGAGATAGAGAGAGAGAGAGGTGAGAGAATGATGGGGAGAGAGAGAGAGACGGAGAGATAGAGATAGAGAGAGAGAGAGGTGAGAGAATGATGGGGAAAGAGAGAAAGACAGAGAGATAGAGATAGAGAGAGAGAGAGGTGAGAGAATGATGGGGAGAGAGAGAAAGACAGAGAGATAGATAGAGAGAGAGAGAGAGGTAGATTAGAGGAGTTCATTGTTAAAGTATGACGGTTAAGATGATGGCAGCTGCTACCTAGTAGTGCCTTGAAAATAAAATCAAATAAAAAAGGCACCACATGGCATATTATTACTGTTTTATTATTATTGTTCATTATCATAATATTATTTTTTTATTACTATTTTATTATGATTATTATTCTTTTCTATTTTATTCTTTATACTTCAAGCCATTTAACAGTCTCATCTGAAATCTCTAAAGGTAGAGAGGCACAGAGGCTGGCAGATGACTCAAAAGCAAGAAAAGACATTACAGATTTTGCTAATCATTTTCACACTTGTATCAATACAATGACCACCTTTTCAAAACTTTACCAGCACACATCTGAGCACCCCAGTTAACATTTGCTGAAAAATGCACTACAGTCACCAAAGTTCTTTACCCAGAATTACTAATGCTGCCATAACTATAGCACATGCTGAGAGATGAGAGTATCTAAATAGCTGCAAAACCTGCTGTAGTTGTACATAATTTTGTTGGAGGTGAACATTGACTGTAGTATAGTATAGAAGTATTGATGAATTTCAGATGAAGTGGTGATTGAATGCATTTTGTCCTAAAGCAATGCAAAAGAGAACACTGTTTGGCTCCCATAGTCTATGGTTTTGAAAAAGTGGACATTGCTTTGAGACAAGTGTAAACGACACAAACTGTATTGCATGCCTGATATATAGTGGCATACAGTATATATGTGCCATATGCTGTAATTCATGCATAGATTGTGTTTTGCGGGCCCATATTTATTGTTTGGTTGTGGATGTGATTTGTAAGGTTATGATATGCTCATAAGGTTACATTATAAATATGAGGTGTTTCTTTATATTAGTGGCAAACAGGCTGGAATATAATGTCATCACACATATTTAGGGGGTTCTGATATAATCTGATCTTGATATTTTCAGAGGACGTTGTGCTTTCATCCACTACTGATTCAAGGATCTCATCACCAGTACTAACTTGTCAAAAAAGACCCCCAAATTCACACTCATTAAAAAGACTAGAATTGTATTTTTGTTAAGAGAGAAGAGCTGAAAATAGAAAGAGTAATTTTGCCCTGCAGCGGATAACAGCCTCGACTCTTGATAAAAAACAAAATGGTCTCTGGCTCAATTTGTCCTGAGGGTGTTTGCTAAAATGCTAACATTTCACTGAACAAGCAGGGAAGGTGATGTTTTTTTTCTCTCTGCCAGGATCCGCACTGCCAGTTTCTTACCTGCAGCTCCGCAAGTTCACCAGCAGAGGGGAGTGATGATACACAAAAGAGCAAGTAGCTGCTTCGTGATTGCAGTCTGCACACTTTCCCTCTTTCACAGCAGACTATTTGTGGGCCTGAAATGAGGTAAAACGAGGAAAAAAATAAATGTATCTGCTCTTTGTATTCCTCCCACATACCCTGTTTCTCTCTCTCACACCTGCTCTCTCTCTCTCTCCCCCCATTCTCCCACTTATTCTGTCTATTCTACTTCTCAACCTTATTCGAGATGCTGGTTGGTAATTCATGTCTGTTTTCATTTGTGTGCCAGTGGCTTTGTGTACAAACAGGACTTTATTAGTCATTAAGGGAGGGATGGAGCAAGTACGGAAAAGAGTGAGAGAACGGGATAGAGAGAAAGAGAGGAATGGATAGAGGGAGATAAAGGATAGAGAGAGAGAGAGAGTGCGGGTGTGAAACATCACTGGAGGGCACTAAAGCAGCTGCTGTGGTGAGCCAGTGAGACGATCATTGACACACCGCCACACACACACACACACACACACACACACACACACACACACAGTGCATTACACAGTGTGATCAGACCATGGTGCAGTGGCAGTGTGTGTGTGTAGGGATTGGGAATGGGTCTAGTTGCATGTAGAGACATGTAGATGGATGATAGAGGCTTCTAGCTCATCTGAAACACACACACACACACACACACACACACACTTGGATTCTCTGTGTAGTTGCATTTGCAAACCTATGTAAACTGCAGCAGATCACTGTAGTAAACTCAAAGTCCTTAAAAAAGCATCCTATAGACCACCATACATGCCTTCGCGATGTGGCTGAGAAGAATTACCCACAATCCTTAGCTGTTGGTACCCCTTATGGATTCCCTGCACTGACACTGGAGCGTTTTGGAGGGTTTTGCATTGCATGAAGCTCATTTCATTTCATTAGTGGTGGGCCTCACTCCCCACAGCTACGTGCCCTGCCTAGGGAGCACTCAATCGCCTCCACCTTCGCTACGCCACAACACAACACAACCTCCATCTATCTACCAATAAATCCTTTCTTTTTTGTTTCACATTTTTTTCTTTTTTTCTCTCTCTCTGTTCCTCTTGGTCTTCCTAACCATTATATCTGAATATAATTTGCTCTTTAACTGTACATATTGCATATACTGTATATACTGCACTTGCTGCTCTTTGCACTTCTGATTAGATGCCAAACCGCATTTTTATATTTGTATTTATATATCATGTATTTATACATGAGTAACAATAAAATTGAATCTAATCTAATCTAATCTAATCAGTTAGACGTACATTACTAACTAAATGTTGAAGTACACACACACACACACACGCACACGCACACGCACACGCACACACATACACACATACACACACACACACACACACACACACTCACATACAGGCATGTTCAAGTGTGATAGGGACATGTGTCATCGCACTCTAGTTGTTTTGACTGCTGAAATAACTCTTCATCTACACACACACACACACACACACACACACTAGGAGTGGTATGTAGGCATCCATTTCCTGTCGATAACAAGATGACATAGCTGCAATAGCTCTTTTGAAGTCTGATTAATTAACACATACTCTACTGCTGTTCTGTGTGGCGACAATGTGAAGTAGATGATGTAAATTCACGTACGCATCCACAGCTGTGGTGTCTGTGGTGTGAATTGTGTTTCTGGGGACCACGTCTTTTACCCACAATATCCATGGGTGGCCACACCACAACACACCACGCCAGACCCACACTCTGTCTAGCTACATCTCTCTATCTATCTATTTATCTATTTATCTCTCTATCTATCTATCTATCTATCTATCTATTTATCTCTCTATCTATCTATCTATCTATCTATCTATCTATCTATCTATTTATCTCTCTATCTATCTATCTATCTATTTATCTCTCTATCTATCTATCTATCTATCTATCTATCTATCTATCTATCTATCTATCTATCTATCTATCTATCTCTTGGCATTCCAGCATACATTCAGTTGCACAATGCTAGCTGAACCTTGACATCTTTCTCTGTGCTGACATCTCTCTCTCTCTCTCTCTCTCACACACACACACACACACACACACACACACACACACACACACACACACAGAGACACACCTTATACAAAGACATTAAGCAGGCTCTCACTCATGGATCAGTTTGATTGGCCCATCACTGGCTCTTAACCAGCTCAGAGTGGGCTACGATCCAAACATTTACATACCAACACACAAGATGAATGCTTGAATACTGCACACACACTCACACACACACACACACACACTCACACAGAAACAGATACATGTTCAGGTGTGATGGGGAAGTGTGTTGACATGTGCTAAAGTGTAGCACTCCAGTTGTTTTGACAGCTCTGAAATAGCTCTCCATCCACATGCATACACACACACACACACACACACACACACACACACACACACACACACACAAACGCATACCAGGAGTGTATAGACAAGTGCTTGTAAGCATCCGTTTCCTTCATGTTCATGTCGATAACAAGATGACATAGCTGCAATAGTTCTTTTGAAGTCTGATTAATTAACACTACTCTACCGCTGTTCTGTGTGGCAATGTGAAGTAGATGATGTAAATTCACGTACGCATTCACAGCTGTGGTGTCTGTGGTGTTAATTGTGTTTCTGGGGACCACGTCTTTTACCCACAATATTCATGGGTGGCTGCAATGTCGCCCGTGAAATCAGAAAAATGTGGTCGGATTTGATGTGTGACTCATGTTTGAGATAATGGAGAGAGGACGATGATAACGTTTACAGCTGCATGTCAGTAAAGTAAGCAAAAGTAATGAAAATGATTAATGGTGAGAGTGAATTTTTCTCTCTCTCTCTCTCTCACACACACACACACACACAGCATACACATACACACCGATTCCACTCTCTTCAGAGCCGTGGTGATCGGAAGCTGCCAAGTAGCTTCAGGACATGAGGTAATTAACTCATGCAAAGAAGCTCACTCATTCACCTCTCTCTCTCTCTCTCCACCCCCCCCACCCCCCCTCAAGATTGCCCCCCTGCTCAGATAGACACTGCTAGGATAACTGCTTGGGTGGAAAAAATGAAGAGGGAGAAAAAAAAACGTATCTTGGTTACTGTCGGAACGTGGACACAGCAGGATATCTGTGTGGATGTGTGTGTGTGTGTGCGTGTGTGTGTGTGTCTGGTAGGAAGTAAGAGAAAAAGGAGGGATCCCTTTATTCACACACGGGCCTTCAGGCGTTGCCCTCAGCCCCTGCTGTGGGGGTGAACGGCGTTTCACCGGTTTATCCACAGTTTAGGAGCAGGCAGGCGCTTGTGCCAAACGCTGGCATCCATTTTGGGATGAGGATTTGGGAGAGGATCTGAACTTGGAGGAAGAGGAGGAGGAGGAGGAGGAGGAAGAAGAAGACAAGGAAGTGGGTCAGGGACACCTCAGAGGCCGAGGGGGGGAAACCAGCCTTCAGTGGTTTTTTCACATAAGAAGCCTATCTTATTGGTGTGTGAAATTACAGTGTGGGTGGTGGATCTGTAGGCTGGCCTTGATATGCCGTCATACTTAGTTCATACTTCTCAGGCTGAGCACACTTGAAAACACAGTTCAGGGTCTTGAGAGTCTCTATAGACTGACAGACATGTTAAGTTACAGTTGTAATTAGACTCATACTTGAGAACTTGAGAAGATTGATATTTAGACATGAATAACCGTTTGCTTGTGTGTCTGTGTGTGTCTGCGTGCGTGCATGCTGAACCCTCTGTTCATTCTCTAGTGCTCTGGAGGAGAGCACCAATGTAGTGGAGATAATCTACCTTCCCATTTCTTTATATATAAATGCACTCTTTAGGCCGATCAAGTTGACTTGGCTAGCACAGCTTGGCTCAGCCTCATACACACATACATATATAGAACATATAGACACATACACACATACATATACAGAACATACATAGAATATATATATATACACACATACACACAGTATGTTGAAGCAGTATCAGTCGAGCCTGTGATTTTTTTTTTTTAACCTCCAAAGCTCCCCTAACCTGGTAATAAAACCAGCCCCTTGTGCTTCCACTGTTTTGTACAGAGGATCTGGACATTCGGTAGTGAGAAACCATTGCTTGCTGGAGGTGTTTAAGTTTAAAAAGATTGGATCAGCCTTTGACTAATAGCCTGCCTCGACTGATTATAGCTTTGCATTCACATTGCTTCCATCCATGCGCTGATTGTCACCAGAGACAACAAGCTCAATGGGATCAACTCCAGACTAGAACTGCAGGGAGTTGATAATCCGGAAGAAGTGTGTAGGAAGGCATGGCCAGGCAGGAGCTCCCCCTACAGGCGCCAGGAAAATAGCAACAATATTGTACATTCTCACCAATCCATGTGGATTTGTTTGCAAACCAAAGCATCGAAACCAGCAATGATCATGTTTGTGTAGTTATGTTGACTGACAACATAATAAATGCCTTTTCAGTTTCATTCATTTTCGGTTTCGTTTCTGTGGCTTGGCTGTGGCTGGATTAGAAGCTGCAAGTGCCTATAACTGCACTAGGAGATCAATAGATGATCCGAGAGAGCCTCCATTTACCATAATGAGCCATTTAACCATCTAAGTGACTATGAAGCTGATAAATTAACCTAAAAACAGCACCAAATGTTCCCTGGTGTTGCTTTAAAGGGTTTAGTGTTGTCTACTGTTTTGCTACTTTGTTCCATTGTGCCAAATTCTCTTGTATTCATACCTACCGACAGCACTCGCCAACATCAAACAACAGGACTATAGGCTGATTCCCTCCAGACAATCCCTTTAAGGCATAGGAGGGGATTTACCACAAGGTTTACCACAGTGTTTTATCTACTGCACAGCCAGCAACCAGCTGGCTGAATACAGCTAGGTAAATGTACAATGAGAACATGTCTGGCATGACTAACCATCTAAAGATGAACACCTACTGCTAACTGCTAGCACTATTAGCACCAACACTATAGGTAACATCGGTACATAATCACTTGTCAGCTATTAGTATTAAAAACTTTTCAAAGGCTTAAGTTTAGATTATAGCTCATGTGTTACTAATAATTTAAGGTCACACCTGTATTGTCTTGGTTACCAAAGCTCAGGCTCACTCATCCTCTCAGCTGGAGCTGTTGTCTTTTTTCTTCACTACTGCTCTGGCAGCTTACATGGGACTACTGGCCGGCGGGTAGAAACAGACCGCGTGAACCGGCCACCCATGAGTCCGCTCCGCTCCGACCTGCACGTCTGACTCCCATGCTGCTTTGCAATTTGAGCAGGATTTCCACTTGACCTGCCACGTTGACACGACTTCTGAGGAGAGCAGCTTTGTCTTCACTGGTTTCTTCCTTTTTTCTTTACACTCCCCCTCTCCCCCCCCCTCTCTCTCTCTGTGTCTCACCTCCCCTCTCCCCTCCCCCCCCTCTCTCTCTCTCTGTCCTCTGTGTAGGGAGGGAGTTCAGCAAAAACTAGACTGTGACACACAGAACATACACTGCCATGTAAAATAACTTATGATAATACTTTGGAGCACTTTGTAAACATATTTGAAATTAAAACAGCAAAAAAATATATAAATCATTTGAAAAAAAAAACCCTAAAAGTCATGCATCAACTCAAATGAATTTAAAGCTGTCCGCGCTGAGGTGAAACAATGGCCTTCCTTGACATCATTACACGAATTAATGACCGATAGAGGATGCCCGTGGAAAAAACACTGACCAGAGTACAAGTGGACTAAATTAAAAAATGATAGCAAATCTGGGTATGATATTTCCACCAGCAGTGGCCATGCACAAAGGGCCTCTCCTCACCGATGAATTGTTAATTCACAGGATTAAATATAATTTCTTTGCCTCTAGGCCAACTTTTAAATTGGCTTTCTTTATACCTTCAGAAATTGTTGGGTGCCTCGTTTCCTTAAAAGACTTTCAGTCTGACACAATGAATATCCCCCCCCCCACCCTCCCAGAGACAGACACGCACACACAGACACACACACTCTCTCTCTCTCACACACACACACACACACACACACACACACACATTTTTTTTCATGATGACTTAAGAGGAAAAAAAGTGAGGGAGTGAGAGAGAGAGTGAAAGTATGAAAAGTTAAAGTTTGATTTGCACTTACTTCCAAAGGCATCCCTACTGTTTCTATAATGCCTTTTCTTTTCCTCAACCATCTGATACTTCAAGCGTTCCAATGCTTAACGCTAGGTCCTTTCATAACTCTCACTGATTCTTTCCTTGTTTTATTCTTTCCAATGTTCGCTACAAAGCTGGAACACAGGATACACTGCACTTGCTAGGGAGCAAGAAGATGTGGAAAGTTTACACCTATTCTCCTGTGTTGGAAACAAGAGCTTCAATTGGCTAAGTGGAATCCTTCCGGAAAATTATTTTCTGCAGTGCATTGTGTAAGGATGTAAGGCCTTAACTTCCCATTCGCAACGGGATTAAAAACAAAAAGAAAAACACATTTATCTGTTTTTTATTTTTTGACACATCTATATAGTGCTATGCCACTTCTATTAGTTGCCAAGCTGTCTCACAGAATCACATCCTAATGGAATGCATGGCAACATGAAGAGAAAAGTTCTCCGGAGCACTTTGACAGCTTACCAAGAACTCATCTTGTGTAAATTGAATGCCAGTGCAGTGTGAGATGGATGGAAAAGGTGTGTGTGTGTGTGCGCACGTACTTGTGCTTGTGTGTGTGTGTGTGTGTGTGTGTGTATGAGTTTAGGGAGTTGATTTTCAAAAGTCTCTCTGAGCTAAAGAAATTGAGTAATTGTTGCATGAAGAACTGACTGTATTTTCCCAAAGAAGTGAAGTTCTCACAGAGTTACAAAGTCCCCGCTCACAAGAATAGTTCTTTTCCTTGGACACATGAGGGATGAAACTCTCTTTTAATGATCTGACAGGTGGAGGACTTGCAAAGAAATAAAACTGCCAGAGATGGAAATATGAATGTGATCTGTGAATTGGGAAATATATATGCCTAGATTTTCTACATAGGAGTTGTTTTAAATGTTATTTGTCTTGCTAGACCATGTAATTATTTTCTTTCTGTGATAGGAATTTAAAGATAACATTATCCTCCTACGATCAACAGTCTAGCTGATCAGAACTGGGTGAATAATTTTTTTAATTAATAATTTAATTGGATACTGATATACAAAGTGTACATGATCACACTAATTACAGACAAATACATGCACACAATTTCATCAAAATCAATTTTTGTAATTAAAGATTGCTGAAATGTTTAACTAGCATGCATTGTTCTTACAAAGTAATTACCTTGATTCTTTGTGTGTGTGTGCGTGCGTGCGTGCGTGCATGCGTATCCATCAATGGAAGGCGCTGGACCAAATACAACAAGTGAAAAATATCTGAATCTATTTGTTTCTTTCTGTACCTCCCACATCTTTCTTACATGAAGACAACGTCACTGGTCCACAGCTCTGTGATCAACTGTGCAGTGCTCACTCCTGTTATCTGATGTAATTAAATGACATTGAGTGTCTGAATCTGCTCCTATAGTGAAGGATCGCCGAGCCCATATGCTGACACTGTCGGCCCTGCGGGATCGGATAGTGTGTCTCTGGTCTGACAGCGATAAGCCGGTGCATGCTGGGATAGCAAACTCTTCCTGGGTAAGGAAGTGGCAGGTGGCCATGGTGATTGTGGGAAAGGGTCCGCTAAAGAAAGTGGCAGAGGGCAAAGGTCATAGTGAGGCCGGGCATGTCCTTGTCCTTCCTGCTGAGAAGCCTGTTGTTTGTTTGTTATTACTGGTTCTTGGGCAAATAGAGGGATCAGAAAGAGAGAGAGAGAGAGAGAGAAGGACACAGTACTTTTCCCACTGTTTGTTTCTTACAGTGAAGTTCATACAGTTGCCATGTTCAGTTTTCTTCAGTTTCTAGTAGCCTACAAGCTATATACAGTTAATAACATATGCCTGTCTACCGATCTGTGTCTAACAACAAGAACGCGCGCGTGCACACACACATACATACACACACACACACACACACACACACACACACACACACACACACACACACACACATACACACACACACACACACACAAATATACTCCCTAAATTGGTTTACAAATTTTTGTGTGCCAACCGCTGTGATACAGTCAAATATTCCACCATGTTCCACACAGTTCATTAGATGGCCATGGCTGTTTGTCTCCTGTTCTTATTGGACGAGCAGGAGAGAGGCGCTGTGTGTCTGTCTATAACAGAAGGGAGAGAAGGCAGAAGGAAAGAAAAAAAAAGTGGATGACAAAAAAGTGAAGAACTTGAAAAAAGAAAGAAAGAAAACACAGCAAAACAAAACAACAACATGGACACACACACACACACACACACGCACACACCAAAAAAGGAATAAAGCCTCTGACAGGCGAGGAAAAAAGCATAACAGAGCCTGTTATGATCGGCCCCGCTATCCCTGTCCCGAGGGTGTGTGTGTGTGTGTGTGTGTGTGTGTGAATGAGTGTGGGGGCTGTGGCCAGTCAGATTTAGTCATGCCGGACGGAGGGAGAAGAGAGAAAGACAGTGAGAGAGGGAGACAAAGGGTGTGTGTATGTGTGTGTGTGTGTGGTGTGCAAAAGAGATAGAGACAGACAGAGAGTGTGTGTGTGAGAGAGAGAAGGAGAAAGAGGCCTCCAGCTGGGGAGATATTGACCTCTGGCTTGCTGGATGGGTCCAATTATCAGTGCGTGAAAACGGCAGAGTCTCGCCGACTGATCTGTCTCATCTGGCCCTTGGGGGGGGGGAGTGTGATGGTGTGGTATGGTTTGGGGGCACAGGCCTGGTGCATGCTAGTGTCCGGCCCTGACAGTGGACCTTAAACTCAGGCACAAGGCAAGCCGCCTAAGGAGGGTGAGTGTTGGGGTCCTAATTTTTATATTTGCCGTTTTGTTGTTGTGCTTTTTGTTCCACTCCTGTGTTTGTGCAGCTGCCTCAGAGAAGAAAGACGAACCAGTATATTTATCCCATACCACAGAGAGGGGCTCGAAATGGGGCTTGTTTGCTCAATAGGGAAAGCAGATACGCACACACAATCACAAGCATTGAAGCACACACATACAAACACACACACACACACACACACACACACGTGAATGCTTGTTCATACTGTTCTTGCAACAAAGTGTGGGTATGATGTTTGGGTGCATGTGGGCTCAGGGTACTGTCTTTGGGATGTTTATTCTTATTTATTCTTTCAGAAACTATAGCACTTTATTATGGATGATGCACTGACCAGAGAGCACTTTTAATTTCATTGTACCTGTGACAGTGACAATAAAGACATATTCTTTGTCTATATACTCTAAACACACACACACACACACAGAAACATACACACAGACACGTACACACAGCTTTAGAGGGTGAGAGGTGCCATGCAACAGTAGGGAACTGTCTGTCTGTCTGTTGGGCACATGAGGTGTTGCATGGCACCTCAAGATTCTTCAGTGATGTGCTGTGCTGTCACACATAAATGAGCCAAATTAGGGTGATTATTTCTAAAGCGAGGACCAAATTGCTCTCTCTTCTCCCAACTGATTATTGGCTCACAGGTGTCAAAGCGTTTTTTTTTTTTCTTTTTTTTAGTTTTGTGCTTTTGTTATGGTGTACTGGTGTACTGGTGTACTATGGAGCTTTTGTTATGGTGTACTGGTGTACTGGTGTACTATGGTGCTTTTGTTATGGTGTACTGAGTTTCCTCTCTAATTCCTTATGGATGCAGTATGGCAATATTAATTAACACTTAAGAATTATCATGTAATGAAGGAGACAGAAAATCAATTCAAATTAAAATAAAACACCACTCATTTAATACGATCCTACAAATTAGCTTTGTGTTCGACATAGAAAAATGTATAAAAAAATTATTAACTATGCGGTAGGTTGCATGTTTCTATTTTGGCATTTCTTTGCCCTGAAAATGTATTGAAGTGCGCTGGCTGCCTCGGAGATCTTTCATATTCCCATCCTCAATAAGCCCAAAATTGAGGACAATTGGAGCGTGGTGCTCACTCCTCGTCTGAGGGAGACTTTACTCCCGACCCTCATCCTTATTTCTCCACCCTCTGTTATCCCCTTCTGATTGCAATTCATGATGGGACAAAGGCAAGGCAAGGCAAGTTTATTTATATAGCGCATTTCATACACAGAGGCAGTTCAATGTCATTTATAAAGATAAAGGCAAAGAACAGTGAATAATGGAGAATAAAAAACCAAAAGGCCTAAAAGGATGAGAAAGGAGTGTTTACAACAAAGGAGGGGATTCAGTTAGTCGAGGCATATCTGACCGTCCAGCCGAGTTTCTTCTCCTCATCTCCTGTTAACTTGTCCATCACACCCCGCGCGCACAAACACACACTCCTGTTAACTTGTCCATCACGGTCCCTCTGCCTCCCTCTTCCCACCCCCTCCTCAGCTTTACTCGGGGTCAATTGGTTTAGCTTCACTGAAAAGGCAAGTAAAGCCTCATTACCTGATGGAAATGCAGGGGTGATTTACTCCTCTGTAATCATTTCTAGGACAAAAGGTGTTTTTTCCCCCCACCCCTCCATTCTCTGCCATTACGGCCACGTCTACCTGCACGGCAGTCCAACCAGTAGAAAGGTTGCCTTTTCAAAATGGTTTACAACCTGGTCACAGGAAATGTTCTAGCTGTTTCAGAGAAGGCTTGAACCACCGAGACCTAGAACCACCCCCCATTTGAGCATGACAAGCCTGTAACTGTAACCTCCTCTGCAGACACAGTTGTACATTACATGCATGAACTTGTGCAGACATTGACTAATTTAATGGAGAGACAGACTCATGTCTTTCTCTGTCTTGCTGGAAAGGGGATGGAGTAGGAAACAGTCTGCAGTGTACTCAACTCCAGTTCTCTTCTATCCATCTGATTTAATATCTTCAGCTGGTCAGGGCAGGTTTTTGTGGTTACCGAGCATCTCCTATTGCGCTTGAAATTACTTCCACACACCTGTTTAAATTAAACTATAAATCAGTTGGCCATAGGAATGATTACGGAGCCTGGAACCAATTTGAAACCAGATCTGGGCCAAATGTTGTGACTAAGGCAGAACTACTGCTGAATGAAAGCATTTTCAAACCTAATGCTGAGCTTTACTGGGATGTAAGAGTGGGAACATTTGATTGAATCCCAGCTAAGATCACTCCCTGGGCCTCATGTAAAGCTCTCAGATATGAGCTGGGAGAGAGTTGGGGAGATGGAGAGGGTTTCATGATAGAAATGCGTCTCTGATGCACCTCTAATTCCCTCATCATCCCATTCCATCTGCCCGTTTATTTTTAAAACCGTGGGTTCTGGGAGAGGAACAGGGTGCACAGGAGCCAACAGATGTCATTTCAGGAGCGAAATGATCTTTAATAACAGTCATCTCCAACATAAGCTTCCATGCACTTAGCACTGACACAAATTAAATCTTTCTGGAAAAAAGAAGAAAAAAAGGTACAAGAGACGGGTCATTTATGATTAGTCTTCCACTTTGCCAGAGACCAATTCAAGTTGGTGTTTTTTTTTACCCTGTCCTTCCTTCTTTTCTCTTTCTTTTTTTCCTCCTTTCTCTCATTTTTTCCAGAAGGTTCTCAACTTTCCACCAATGAGGAGCAGGCTGTCATGTGTGTTTCAGTGGGGCTACAGTGTAATTGGACTCTTCAGAGCACCTCACTCCCCTGTGACTCCAGGCTTCTGACACAGGCTCTCACTAGATTCCACCATTATAGAACACCCGTGTGTGTGTGTGTGTGTGTTCGTTTGTATTTGTGCGTATGTGAGAGTGTGTGTGTGTGTGTGTGTAAGCCCAAGAGCATACAAAGGAGACAGCGTATGTGTGAGAGAGAGAGTGTGTGTGTGTGTGTGTGTGTGTAAGCCCAAGAGCATACAGGAGACAAAACAAGAGTTTCCTATTTTAAAAATAATGTCACTCTCACCAGACTGCCTGCCCTCCTTATCACCTCCTTAACACACACACACACACACACACACCACACATACTTTAAGAAACGAACAGAGGAATGAATAGATTGAATGGAAATAAATAGACAAATGAATAGACAATATGGCCATAAATTAATGGACCATAAATCAATACTGTGTCAGCGCCACCTGCACTGGGCTTCCACCTGCCACAATTTCCCTCCTCTCTCTCTTTCCCTCTCTGTCTCTCTCTCTCTCTCTCTCCCTCTCCCTCTCTTTTCCATTGTTCTGAAGTGCTGTTAATATTCAACCTGTTCCCATGTGTCAGGTGGGCTCCTCTGAGCGGAGGGGATGAGGGGATGAGAGGATGAACAGAGAGGGGAGGGGAGAAGGGAGAGGGGAGAGGGGAGAAGCACTCTCAGATGAGTTCACAGGGGTCTAAAGAATGGAGCCATCGCCCAAGAAAAGGATGAGACAATCCATGCAGAATCCAGCTCTAAGGACAGGCAAGCTGACAGAGCAGACAAGGAGAACATGTGCAGCTCTCTCTCTCTCTCTCTCTCTCTCTCTCTCTCTTTCTTTCTCCCTCTTCCTCTCTCTCCCTCATCTCTGTCCTTCACTTAAACACTCTCTCACCAATAAGTAATACTAAAGACTAAGCTCCCCCCCCCCCCCACACACACACACACACACACACAAACACCCAACAAGTCATGCTCCTGCCCATCAGCCCAATTCAGATAAACAGACACAACAGAAGATGGAGGTGGAGTTGGCCAAACAAAGTGCTTTGATCACTGCTGAAATACATGTTTCACCCTCACCCCTTTCATCCGAAGATGCTGGGAATCGATTTTATGGCAGCCCTAACCTTCAATAACATTGAACTTTCCCAGAACCTCCGAGGAGTGGAGAGAAGAGACTGGAGGAATCCAAAAAAGGCATCTGCCTGACATTTTTATTTCCCATTTTCTCTCTTTCTCTCTCTCTCTTTCTGCGCCTTCCCTCTCTCCTTGCCTCCTCCTCATCTTCTCCACCTTCCTTCCTTTTCCTTCCTTTCTCCCCATCCTACCAGCTGGGTTTTCTCATCCCATTTTTCTGCCCTTGGGGGAGAGAGAGTGTATGTATGTGTGTGTGTGTGTGTGTGTGTAAATGGTAATTCTCCTCCAAGGAGCGCGAAAATTCTGCTTGCCTCAGTGACTTCTGGCCCAGGCTGGGCTCTGGATATTACCCATAATGCTCTGGTGGCTGGGGGGGGGGGGGGGGGGGATTTGCATGCCACTCGGAGCAGAAGCCTCTAGATAGGCCTTATTAGTGCACAAGGGAGTGCACTGTGTGTTGGTGATACAGACATACAGGTGTGTGTTTTTGTTTTTTTGCACTCTTCTGCTCCTGTGTCTTTCACTCCTTCCTCCCCAAGCTCACACACTCCATCCCTCTCTCTCTCTCTCTCTCTCTTCCGTACCTCTCTCTTTCCTGGGCGCTGTTTTTCGTGTTCTTCTTTGCTGCTAATGGGCGCCTGCTCAACCAGCTGTGAAGGACGAGAGAACCTTTGGCCGAGACAAATCGCTTCAGAACTGGACGGCCCACGCCCCTTGCTCCCGTGGTAACGAGAGAGCCATCGGAGAGGCTGGAGTGTGTCTGCGCTACTGTGTGTGTGTGTGTGTGTGTGTGTGAGAGAGAGAGAAACAAGAGTCAGTGAAGTGAGCCGCAGCTGCCCACAGTAATCCTCCCATGCTTTGCCACTTTCCAATTACGCCAGGGAGACAAAAAGTGTGTGTGTGTGTCTCCTCGTGACCTTTCAGGCCAGCTGATAAAACCACATCGCCATAAAAGCATGGCTTGAGATGGGGATTATAGGCCTGTGTTGATGTATGACACACAGTGGGCTAACAGCCATCCTCTGGAACGACTATAGGACAGACAGTAAACATGGCCACCATAGATCACCCCACTTCAAACAGGACACTGGATTTCCAATCCAGCGCCCGTCATCCTACTAAACAAGGCAGTGGGCACCAATGAACAATTATTGTAGTGACGTAACACATGCCATTGTTTATGGCTTTCTGGATAATGTCAAACATGTTGGCCCTCATCCCCTCCTCCTCTGTTTGGACGAGGCTTTTTGAGCGGAAACTCTTCCGTTAAAGGTACATGTTATGGGCTCCAGGTCATGGACACTGAAGCAAGCAAAACAGGGGAGAGGAGAGAGCAGAACTCCCCTCCAGCACACACACACACACACAGAGAAAGAGGGAGAAGGAGTGACTATTATCAGCTGTGACAGGACATAAATGTGCCTGTAGACTGTTTCTTGAGGGTTATATTATTAGCACTATAGCTGTTTCTGCAAGATTTCTGTTTTAACATTCCATATGTTATCTTAACGTAGTGGAAGTGTTTTGGGAACGTAACTGAGAATTCCAGCGATTATTTTTGTTTTTTATCTTGAAATTGTTTATGGAAAAAAAACCCTTTCATTTCCCTTCGTTGGATGTAGAGGATGCGGAAGGCCGGAGGACTTTCTGGAGTTTTGATTTTAGTGGTTTGACAGGCAGTTGAAGTCTTTCTTTTTTTCTTGTTTTATTATTATTATTTATTATTAACAATAATGCATGCTGGAACCTGGCAGTTCACAATCTTTCCAAACAGCCAATCAAGTAGAACTGTCTTGCTGTCCAATGCTAAAACATGTATATGATGGAGCAGCTGCTGCTTGACTGACAAGTTGGGCAACCTGGGTTCACCTCCCAAACCCCACCTTGCAAGTCTGTCACTTTGGTTATGCTCTGTTAAAACAGCTTTAACATACTAGACATACAGGCATAAATACATACAGTAGACACACACACACACACACACACACACACACACACACACACACAAATTTTCAAAGCTTTTGACATTCTCCCTTATTCAGTCAAGCTCCAGTCTACAGATTTTGACATTAGCATTAGCATGTTTATTACACCAAAGCTGATCTCTGCATATGAACCCTGCATCTTTCATTGAATGTTGTACACAGGCAAAACACTGCAACGGAGAGAGAAAGAGGAAAAGGTCTGAGTGAAGGTCAGGGGCATGAAGATAAACCATCGAGGAGAGAAACCGTGATGTGAAGAAAACACCCATCGTGTGTGCCGCCATTCATGCGTGTGTGTGCATGTGTGTGAACAGGATTACTACATGTGCGTTCTGTGTGTGTGTGTGTGTGTGTGTGAGAGAGAGAGAGCGTGTGAGCATTACTATATCTATGTACTTTATGTGTGTTATCATTACTGTATGTGTGTGTATGGAAGCATTACCATATATGTGTATATGTGTGAGCAGGATTTCTATATATGGATTTCTATGTGTGTGTGTGTGTGTGTCTCGCTGTGTGTGTGTGTGAATGTTACAGTAGACATACAATAGCTCCCATTCTGTTTTATGGAATAACCTTCACCAACCTTCACAAGCGCTAGCCGAGTGAGCGAGCTAGCGCTAACACACGCTCACTAAATGTTCCTGCATAAATTGCCGCAGCTCAGCAGCAGAGGTACAATTGTGTTCTGCATTAAAGTGGCTAATAGCTATGCTAGTGCATCACGGGGCAGAATGTAATGTCAATGTTTACTTTCTTAATGGCCACGGCGAGGCAAAGAAGGAAATGTAGCCACATGCTTCTAATTGCAAATGACTTATCGGCAATGTTGTTTCGATGCTTCAAGGCCAATGGGATCTAAAAAGAGTGGGTGATGACACGCACACACACACACACACACACGCGCAGACACTTACACACTGCTCTGGGTGGTGTGTGAGCGTCTGTGAAATGGCTGTGGCTCAATATTAATTCTTGCTTTTG
>JAIFZK010000222.1:9350000-9352500 GCA_027481765.1 Tenualosa thibaudeaui | reverse complement strand
CGAGCCGCACAGCGGTTCCCTCCGGCGCTACAGAGAATTTCCTCGTTTTGCTTAGTAATGAGGAAAGTTGTTCTGCCTCCTCCCTCCTTACACCCAGCTGGCCAAAATCCTCTCACCACCCATCTCTGGTCTAATTCGCTTTTGAGATGATGCATTGGAGTTGTGTGGCAGAGAACGAGAAGGGGGTGGTTGTGGTTAGAAAAGTCAGATTGAATGAGCAAGAGAGTGAAAGAAAGAAAGAAGCGAGTGAATGAGAGAGGGGAGAGTTGAAGGTGAACTGATGAATGATACGGGACAGTGAGAGGGAGAAGGAGGAGGAGGAGAGAGAGAGAGAGAGAGAAAGAAAGAGACAAGTGAAAGAACTAGAAAAGCTAAAGAAGGAGTTGAAGCAGAAAGAACAGAAAAAGCTTTTTTTTTAAAAAAAAGACAAGTATAGAATAAAAGAGAACTGTGTGCAAAGGACACAGAAAGTAAGGAGAGAGAGAGAGAGAGAGAGAGAGAGAGAGAGAGAGAGAAAGTAGGGTGGAAGTGAGTTCTGCATATGTTCTGTGGCGATAAGCTTTGCTCCATCCATATTCTTTTTAATGAGAACGTCTCGCGGAACCATCCGGGGCGTTGAGGGACCCCTTTGCCACAGAAAAGGAGATAGAAAGAGAGAGAGTACAAAAACCAGAAGGGGG
Source organism: Tenualosa thibaudeaui (assembly GCA_027481765.1). Lineage (NCBI taxonomy): Eukaryota > Metazoa > Chordata > Actinopteri > Clupeiformes > Clupeidae > Tenualosa > Tenualosa thibaudeaui. The sequence continues at coordinate 9,351,820 of JAIFZK010000222.1, read as the reverse complement.
ACAGGGGACACTCGCTGATGCATCGCTTCATTGTGTTTAATTGCTGTCTCGTACATACAGGTCCCTCTAGGCCTTCCCCACGCTTGCGCCCGGACTCAGGACCTTCCTCCTCACCTCCTCTCTCACACTCCTCCTCTTCCTCACGTTGTTCTTGTTTTTCCTTCTAGTTCATTCTGTTCGGATCACCGCCTTTCTTTCAATTGTGGAAGCTTCTTTCAGACATCATTGTCAAGCACGACATTTAAACACACACACACACATGCATACACACATGCACACGCATACGCATACGCATACGCATACGCATACGCATACTCACACACATGCACACACATGCACGCACACACACACACACACACACATACATGCACACACATGCACACGCACACACATACGCATATGCATAGACACACACATGCATACACACACACACACACACACACACACACACACACACACACACACACATACATGCATACACACATGCACACACACAGATGCTGACACTGGGTCTGTTGTTGGGAAGCTTCTGAATAGACAGTTGATTAGCCTGTGGGGGAAACGGAAGGTTTCTGTGAATAGAAAAAATCTGCATATGCTGCTGTATGGAAGACAATAATAGAGAGGGAGAGAGAGAATCACAAAGAAATAAAAAGAAGAAGGGAAGAACAGAACAAGCCTGACAGAGAGAAAGATAAGGACAGAAAGAGAAAGAAAGCAAATATGAACGCATCAATGTGTTTGCCAGCTCTTCATAGTATATAACCTCCACACTAAATTCCCTCTGACTGAAGACAAGCACACACTTTAACCATGGAGCTGATCAGTGTTCATAAGCATGTGTGTGTGTGTGTGTGTGTGGAAGGGGAAACAATAGTCTCTGCCACTTTAACCATGGAGCTGATCATAAGCATGTGTGTGTGTGTGTGTGTGTGTGTGTGTCTCTGCCACTTCCTCTGTGTGTCAGCCGTGATGAACGGAGGTCTCTGACCAGGCCGAGTGTTTCTTTTATGACACCTTCATCCCACCTGTAAATATGACACACACACACACACATACACACGACAAGAGCATCACTTGTCTTTATAGCCTATGCTCTCGTGGGCCATTAAAGTCAATATGTGTGTGTACGTGTGGTGTGTAAGTGTGTGTGCAAGAAAGAGAAAGCAAGAGAGAAAAAGAGACAATGAGTAGCCCTTGGAAGTCTCTCTCTCTCTCTCTCTCTCTCTCTCTGTGTGTGTGTGTGTGTGTGTGTGTGTATGTGTGTGGTATATATGTTTAGACCCATCCAAAACAATAGAAAAGAGGGAAGTGTTAAGTGTGGCTGTGGTGGAGCCAGTGAGCCTGCAGCCTGATGTGTTCCCCTGGTCCTTTGGTGGTGTTCCACTGTTGGCAGAGTGTGGGGTGGGGTGGTTCTGTAGTGCTGCTCCACTGTTGGCACAGTGCAGTGTGTTGTGTTTTGTTGTCTAGTGTTGTGTTGTGTGTGTGTGTGTGTGTGTGTGTGTGTGTGTGTGTGTGTGTGTGTGTGTGTGTATTGGTTGGACATTGACAGTATAAGTGGCACCCTGATGACGAGCTTTCGCACAGATGTTGAACCCGTAAACACAGGGCTAACACACAGCTGGCACCTCAGAAACAGCAGTAGCAGGCTGTTGTGTGTGTGTGTGTGCGTGTGTGTGTGCATGTGTGGATCGTGATTGGGTGAACATGGCACCCTGGTCTGCAATCACGATGCCACGAGGAAGGTGTGCGTGTGTGTGAGTGAGTGTGAGTGTGTGTGTGTGTGTGAGTGAGTGAGTGTGTGTGTGAGTGAGTGTGAG
>JAIFZK010000222.1:9345000-9347500 GCA_027481765.1 Tenualosa thibaudeaui | reverse complement strand
CTAGCAGCTAGCAGCTAGCAGCATACATCTTTTTTCAGTCTAGTTGACTGTTGATAAGGCATAGGCAGCTAATTGGTGGTGGTGTGGTCTGCTCTGACATGACCATGTGCCATAAAAATGGATTTCAATATGATCCTCATCGGCTACCTGTTGCCAGAACCGCCTCTCGCCTATTTGAAAAAAGAAAAAAATGGATTGGGATGCCCCCCTGCAATTTGGCACCCCAGGTGATTGGCCTAGGTTGCCTATGTCAGGAACCGGCCCTGCTAGTTGCTTATAAAGACAGCCTGTTGAATAATATCTCTTTCAGTTATGCATTTGGAAAGACTTGACAAAGAACAAGAATGGGACATAATTCATACTGATGCCCTGAGGCCCTCCCGCCCTCATGATGAAGCTCTGGCATTGGCCACTCTGAGGCCCTCTCACCCTCATGATGAAGCTCTGGCATTGGGCGCTCTGATGCCCTCTCGACCTCATGATGAAGCTCTGGCATTGGGCGCTCTGAGGCCCTCTCGCCCTGAAAACAATGCTCTGGCATTGGCCGCTCTGAGGCCCTTCCGCTCTCATAATGATCTTCTGGAATTGGGCGCTTTCCGTCACCCTGCGTTAATCTGACACCTGAACGAGATGAGGAAGGATGAGGTTAGCCTGGCGTGCCAAGAAAATAAGCGGGGCAATGAGTCAGAAGAAAAGCAAGAGGCCGTCGTCGTCTTCCAGGCCTGACCCTCCCAGGACCTTTTCCGGGTGAGAGCACCAGCACCGCATGCACGATCAAACCACCGCAGCACATCACACGCGTGGAGAGTAAAGGTGTGAAAAATAGACATGGAGAAAGATAGAGAGAGAGAGAGAGAGAAATAGAGAGAGATAGAGATAGAGAGAGAGAGAGAGAGAAAATGAGTGAGCGAGAGAGTGAGAAAAAATTTGAAAGGTTTGCAGTGCATAAGAAAGTTGAGAGCTGTGGCGGAAATAGAGAGAGAGTGAGAGAGAGAGAGAGAGAGAGGTATTGCATTGCATATGTGGATTAAAAAAGAAAGGAAGAAAGGGAAAAAAAGAAAATAAATAAGCGAGGGAAATACAATAAGAGGGTGAAAAAGAGAGGGCAGCGAAGGGAAAGAGAACAGCAGGGACAAAGTGAGGGGGTGATGGGGGTGGGGGGTGGAATCACACAAATTGCAGGGTAGCATCTCCTTGAGGGGCGTGGTGAGTGGTCGGTCGTGATCCTCACTCCAGCAATTAAGTGAGGAGAGGCGAACGATTTTCTTCGAGTGCTGCGTTTAGCTCAGTCTGATCAGTCTGCGTGTTTGTCTGAAGGCGACAGTTAAATGCCAGGTTATGATGCAAGAGTCCAATGGGTAAGAGAGAGAGAGAGAGAGAGAGAGAGTGAGTGTGTGTGTATGTGTGTGTGAAAAGACACACATCTGTGTGATGTTCAAGTGAGATGATGAAGATGAAGGTCCAGGTGAGAGGCGGGAGGTCAAGGGTTCACCAACAAACTGATGAAGACATCCAAAGGGTTTGTTCTGAAACACCAAACAAATAAAATGTGAATGAGTCCACGCACACCAGAACATAGACACACACACACACACACACACACACACACACACACACACACACACACACACACACACACACACAGAGGGAGAGACACATACACCTTGCACACGCAGGAAGTGCAGCTCTGTTTGTCGGATTCGAGCTGAGATGCAACGCGCCAAGCACAGCAAGTGTGCCGAGTGCTTGCAGAGAGACTTTGAAGCGTTGCCGAGGAGACAAAAGACTGGCCTTCTCCTTCTCCTCCTCCTCCTCCTCCTCCTCCTCCTCCTCTGTCTCTTTCCTCCCCACAAGGAAAAAAGGAAAGGAACAGAAAAAATTCAGGTAGGTCTAAACAATGACGGTGTGTCCTTGAGTTATAAATATGTAATTGCTGAAAGAGCAGCCTGGAGACACGGCCCTGTTTGATTGGCTTTGGGCATAAATCATTCATCATGTCTTCCATCAATAATTAATATTCTCCCAAAGCTGTAGTCCTCTATGTAAATAATGTCACACGTACGAAGGTTACGATTGTAAAAGCTGCACTGCCAGCACTTTGTGAACTTTTGATTGTGTGCTCACGGCGCGACATTTCCTGTCCTCTTTCTTTATTCTCCCCCTCTCCTCCACCTCCACCTCCTGTCCTCCCTCTCTCCTTCCCTCCCTCCCTCCATCTCTTGAGGGCTTATGTTTTTTTAAACAGGTCTTTAACGTGTATGCTTGATCAGGTTTGGATTATGAACGAGTTTGCCAGCGTTGAGTGCGCTGCTTGGAGCGTTACAGTCGTGCTTAATGCCAGCTTTTACCTTTCATTTGCAGTTCCATGTTTTTTTTCTCCTGACCACCTCCCCCCCCCCCCCCCCACACACACACACACACACACACACCAAACTAGCTCCCCACTGGGTTTGCTGGCTCTCCAGTGGATGATGAATCTGGTTAGTTCTCACAATGGCAT
>JAIFZK010000222.1:9282500-9340000 GCA_027481765.1 Tenualosa thibaudeaui | reverse complement strand
CATACCATACAGACACATACACACACACACATCCCAAACATTACCACTTCTTCTGACACCTACCCCCCACCACACACACACACACACACACACACACACACATACACACACACACACACACACACACACACACACACACACACACACACACACGTCTTCCCTGTGAGACTTTGAGATGTAGCTTTGAGGATGAAACCTGAGGAACCTGATTCACACAGCTGCACTCAACGGCATGTCAACACTCTCTCTGTCACACACACACACACACACACACAAATATACTTTTTGCGTGGCACTTTTCTACGCAAAAAGTTCCTGTCAACGGCCGCCAGGAAATGCTGCGACAGCTTATTATCTCGGCAAACGCACTCGACAAAATAACCCCACCGCTGCCCCAGCCCGAACCATCAACGCCTCGCCAACCCTTCATCATAATCTGCAAAGAGCCAAATCAAAGCCGCCTGTTTTTGTCACTCCGCTGCAGAAAGACTCAACACCTTCAGCTGCCTTGTTTGTTATAGAATTTGTTGTTTTTTTTTCTTGCCTGTTTGTTTACATTCTACCTGACCCCAAAAACAACAGAAGGTGGAGCTAATTGTCACAAACAAAGTTGCTGCCATCGTGCCTTTAAAGTTGGGGCCTCTCTCACTGAGAATCTCTCTCTTTTTCTCAGAAAAAGAATGCGAAAATGCACCAAAATACAAAATCTTACCAAATCTCTTTGGAAGTGCAGCAAATGGATTCATTTAAACAATGGTTTTCATTGCAGTTGTTTCAAATTTCAAGATAAATACACACCTATAGTTTTACCATGGGCTGTAATGGAGATGCCTTCACATAAAGCACATAAATAACATAAAGCTTGCCCTATGGTGAATAATGGGTTGTGATTGGTTCCTGGGTTCTTTGCTGAATTGGAAATGAGCTGCAGTGGTCTCATGGCCAGACAGAGCTGCCGAGCAAAATTAAAGTTCGCTAGCGGTGTGTATGGATTTTTACCCAGACTGCTTTGCGACGACTGCTGCATTAATGTCGTCCCATTGCAGCAGAGCATGGTGTAGCATACACAGACAGGCAACACGGATCATGTGTTGGACAAGTGTTAGACAACTTCAGCTGAAGTAGGAGCGAAGCTCAAGTAAAGACTGCAGAGTCATTGACTGACTTGATAGCTGTGGTGCTAGGGTGGGGTGGGGTTGCCAACGCCTGCCACCGTCGCCAGCGTTGTGATGGACGGACACAAAAAAGATGACAAGGTCGACACCGGAGGGGGACTGATGACAGTCACTCTTTTCTGATTCTTTCTTTCTTCCTCCTTTTCTTTCATTTTTTTCCTGAAGTTTCTGGAATCTCCTGAGGAGAATCTGAATCTGGCGAAGCACGAAGGACAATCTCTGATGATGGCGCGACTTCAGAGAGACCTGAGGCACGCACAAAAGATCCTCCGTCAATCCCCCCCCCCACCCCCATCCACTCGTTCTGAAGAAGCAGAGGTATGACAAGGTAAGGGACTGTTCTGAGAAAGGACACTTTTTGAAGATGAGAACTTCAGATATAGTTTCAAAGTCTCCCCTCCACACACACACACACACACAAATCACCAACTCTCCCCCTCCCCTTTAAGTTCTGAAATCCTGTCACAGTTGATGTGCTGACTGAGGCCTGGCATTGCATTTCTCTCTCTCTCTTTCTCTCTCTGTCTTTGTCTCTCTCTCTATCTTTCTGTGTCTTTGTTTCTGTCTCTCTCTCTATCTCTGTCGTTTTCTTTAAGACCATGATACATTGCTAAAGTCAGCAGAGCTTTCTAACAAGCCTTCTCTCTCCTCTCCCTCTCTTTCTATCTCATTCTCTCTCTCCCTCCCTCTTTTTCTCTCTCATTCTCTCTCTCCCTTCCTCTCTCTCCTGACTTGTTCGCTGTCGTCCGTCCCTGCTCTGTGGAACTGTCGGAGAAGCTCTTTGTCACTTTGCTCTCTCCACGGCCCTGCGCTCAATCAATTTGCTCGTTCTTATTCCCTACCAATCTCTTACTCTTGGAAAAGTACTTCAGAAAACTTCCTCTTTCTCTCTCTCTCTCTCTCTCTCTCTCTCACACACACACACACTCACTCACTCTCTCTAGATTGTCTCTCACCATCTCTAAAGCTTCCTTTTTTCCTCTCTCATTCTCTTTTCTTTCATCCCTCTTTCATCCACTTTCGCATAAAGTGCATCTCTCTGTGCCTGTGACACTTCTTTCTTTCATTCCCACATCTTTCACTCTATCTTTTCTCCACCATCTATCACTCTTTCTTTTTTCCTCCATCTCTCACTCTTTCTTTTGTTCCTCCATCTCTCACTCTGTTACTAACTATAGTCTCTCCAGCCTGCTGCATTTTCTCACTTTTTTCTCTCTCACTTCCTTTTCTCTCTTTCCCTCCCTCCCTCCCTCTGTCTCTTTTTCGCTTGCGTTCTCTGTATCTGTCTTTTCTTTACTCACTTTACTCTCTCCATCATAGTGTGTTAATGCACTCTCTCTCTCTTTACAATTATGCCATATCTATTCTCTCTCTCTACCCGCCTCTCTCTCCCTCTCTCTCTCTATTTCATGCATCATTTCCCTGTTTAATTGCGGCTGACTGGGAAAGCTCTATGCAGTCTCTGCTAGTTTGCTGCCCTCCCCCTGTCTCCTGAAGCCAGCGCTATTCAATTAGCTCTCGCTAGCCAGGCCAGTCACGGGTGGCACAGGATGGATCAGGGAGGATGTATGTGGGTAGGTGAAACGGAGCGTGTGTGTATGTGTGTGTATGTGTGTGTGTGTGTGTGTGTGTGTTTGGGGGTGTGTTGGACCTCCTGTCCCTGCACTGGGGTGCCAATGCCAATCCTCTACATCACATCGCAAGGCAGCATGCCAGGCAAGACTGCTGTGCCAATCCACCGGCTCAGACACACAGACACACAGACACACACACGTATGAGTAAACAAAGATACAAAAAAGCTCTCTCTTTCACACACACACACACACACTTATGTGTAATCAAAGATACACAAAAAGCTCTCTCTTTTCATACACACACACAGGCACACAAACACATATGTATGTAAACAAAGATCTCTCTCTCTCTTCCACACACACACACACTGACATTAACACAGTAGCGTGCACACACATACACACCCACACATTTTCCAACCACCCCCTTCAGAATATTATCTTGCACAAAAACCTGGGCTCAGCGAGGCCATAAAAAACTATTCTGGATTACAGAGATTACAGCGACAGTGTGCCTGTTTGAAAATAATAATAATAATAAAAAAATCAAAATAATAAATCAGAACAAGCAAGCAAACCGCAGCAGCCCTTCCAATAAATACTGGCCAAACGGCCATTTTTGTCGCATGAGCTCTTAGCTGATAGATCCTCGGCGAGTCACTGGGGGGCTTTTGTCTTCCAAAGAAGATGAGGGCCTCTCTTATGACAAACAGCGTGCTTTTGGAGAGTTTGGCTGCAACAGAGTCAGAGGAGCTTTGAAGATTGCCATTCTAATGCAACATCAACAGTGTGGCAGAGAGAGAGAGAGAGAGAGAGAGAGAGAGAAAGAGAGAGAGAGAGAGATAGTTGAGGGAGAGAGAGACATAGTTGAGGGAAAGAGAGAAGAGAGAGAGAGGCAAAGAGAGAGCAAAAGAAAGAGAGAGAAAGAGCGTGTGTGTGTTTGAGAGAGAGCGGTGGCTTGCAGAGGGATGCAGTGTTCAAGTGCATCATTGTCTTGTCGCTGGTAAGTCTATTATACTCAGTTGGCAGGGAAACCCATCATTTGGGTGTTTGTTGCCATAGAGACATGGCATGTGGTAGCCAGGGAAACTCACAGTGCAGTAGCTGCTCACTCTGTTAGTGTAGGAATCCCATGGTATAGCTGGCCACATCTTACAGCTCACAAACAAGGGAAAATACATTCATATCCAACTTTCTCTTATGACTATGGAGACATGAGCATCAATTTGTTTACTCAGTAGGCTCTAAGGGGAAGGGCTTTTTTTGTTTGTCCACTCACTTCAACAATAATATTGCATGCTGCTGTTACAGTTTTTTACAGTCATTTTCACACTTGTCTAAATGCAATTTCTACTTTTTTTTACACTTTTACAACAGCCATAGACTATGGGAGTCCAAACAGTGTTCTCTTTTGCATTGCTTTAGAACACATGCATTAAATAACCACTTCTTACTAAATTCATGGATAATTCCTCTTGTCAGTGTTCACCTCCAGCAAAATTGACCTTTTTGCAGTGCAACATGCAGGAACAGGAGACAAGGTGATATGGTACACTAGTATGCACATTGTATTTTCGGTTCCAAAATATACAGAAGTAAATTACAAAATATAGTAAATATCCTGAAATGATGTACTGCTAGTACTCCTAGACTACAGCATACAACTCTTAGAAAGTGTGATATGTGCCATTGCTAGAATTTGTTTTACCAAGAAAATGTGTGAACGTTTTACTACCGTACTGGTTTTTACCAGAGCTAACAAGTCAAATACACAAATTGTCTTACAAAGGAATTACAAATACAAAGGAGTCTCACAGTGATACTATCCATGTCTTATGTATTGCTGTAAGTAATATAGCAGTATATATTTCAGGAAGCAGCCACAGTTCAATTGTGCATCTGCACATCCCTTTAGTTTACACAGATACAGATTCATTCAATCACTGCATGTGTCATTTTTATCTATTGCCAGAGGTACACCAATACATAAAAATGTCACTTGGATAGTTTGGTATTGCAATATTCACTCAATATATGTGTATATATATAACATTGCATATACTGTACATAACATATGAAACAAAATGTATCTATGTCAGACTTTATGACGAAAGCTATCCTTATGTTTGTTGTCGGTTTTTGTGTTCACTATACATTGATTGCTATTGACGTGTTGCTGAGTAACAGCATGTGCTATGGTTATGGCAGCATTAGTAATTTTGTATGAAGTATGAAGAATTTTAGGGTTGTAGTTGTTAACTGGGGTGCTCAGATGGACATTGTATTGAGACAAGTGTGAAAATGATTAGCAAAAACTGTTTCAATTTCAGAAATTCAGATGGCCACATTTTGGGATCTATAGTCAGTAGCCTGACTTGGACCCAGTTGTCATGAAAGGGAGAGAAACAGGACAAATAGACAAAAGATGAAAAGGACAGAGAGAGAAAGAGAGAGAGAGAGAAAGAGAGAGCGAGAGAGTTGGGGCGAGGTTGAAGGACTTTGAAAAAAAGGGTGAGAGACAGAGAGAGTGAAGCAGTGATATGAGGTCGGAAAAAAAGATTAGGAGACGATCCAGTGGGGTGTGGAAGAGGATTACTCCTGAACCCAAACATCTCAGCAGTTCACTGCTTACCATCCAAGCCCACTCTATCACACACACACACATACACACACACACACACACACACACTCTCTCTCACACACACACACACACACACATACACACATATATAAATACACACACACAGTATGTGTGGAATAACGTACACACACACATCATATGTGTCTTCTGTTACATGCATCACGCCAAGACCAAGATGTCCTCAGTAATTAAACATATGTCACATGTCTTATAGCCACACACACACACACACACACACACACACACACACACACACACACACACACACACACACACACACACACAAACACACACACACACACGCATTGCACTGAGATGCCTTGAGTAATTATCAGCTGCTTAGCATTTGTGAAGCATCGGTGTGGCTCCCACTGTTCATTACAAGTACTTTGGCACACACACACACACACACACAAATACACACACTCACACTGTTCCTTACGAGTACTTGGGGCCCCTCATCAGAGTCTTCATCACCATGTGGACCACTTGATGGGCTTAAATGAACCCTCTTAACAAACAAAAGTGTGCTGGGCACGCCACGATTAACCAGTCTGTGAGCCACCTAAGACGTGATGGGGAAGAGGGGAGTGTCAGAGAGAGTGTGTGTGTGTGTGTTTGTATTTATCTCTGTGCATGTATATATTTAAGTGTGTGTGTGTTTTGTGTTTATCTCTGTGCACGTATATATTTAAGTGTGTGTGTGTTTTGTGTTTATCTCTGTGCGCATATATATATATATATATATATATATTTAAGTGTGTGTGTGTGCGTGTGTGTGTGTGTGTGTGTGTGTGTGTGTGTGAGTGTGAGTGTGTGTGTGTGTGTGTGTGTGTGTATGTATGTGTGTGTGTGTGTGTGTGTGTGTGTGTGTGTGTGTGTGTGTGTGTGTGTGTGTGTGTGTGTGTGTATGTGCGCATGCGCACAGGAGCATGTTTATTCATTTTCTGTGGTAACTTCCTATCCCCTGGAGTAGTAGGGATTGGAGTTCTGATTTGTTTGCCACGTCTGAAGATAAGCATGCTTTGCTGTTCCGAGGCAAGGGAGCAGTGCTCTGTGGATTGTGTGCGCATTGCACTCTGGTCTGTGTGTGTGTGTCTGTGTGTGTGTGTGTGTTGTCTGAGTGAGATGAAAGCAAGAAATTTTCACTTTGCATTCATCCTTGTGTGTTCTGCAATTATTACTGTTATCATTACAAGACTATAGACTTGGTCTGCAGGGCATTTTGCAGACAGTGTTTTGGTTGTTTACATGCTGTGTGTGTGTGTGTGTGTGTGTGTGTGTGTGTTTGTATTAGTGAGTCATATTTTCTTTCTTACGTTGATGTCTTTGTGTGTGCATGGGATGGGGTGGGTGGGTTTGTGTTGTTTATGTGTTTCAATGTGTTGTCTCTGTGTGTGTGTGTGTGTTTGTGCCAATGTGTGTGTCTAGTGCAGTGGACTCAGCTTATACTATTTGCTGGCTGTGCAGAGGTCAGTTGAAGGTGAGCGGCTTGCTTCTAATCCACTGGCATGCGAGGCTCTTTGAAAAGTATTACCGTTAGACCTCTTCTTGGGCCCCTGAGCTTCCTGACTCCCACTCTTCTCTCTTTCTCTCTCTCTCTCCCCCTCTCTCTCTCTTTTTCTCTACTGCCGTAGAGGATGTGACTCTCCACTTCGGGAGGCCTCCTTCCCTGTCGTGACTGCTGTCAGTAAGGCTGAAAGCCTGCGGCATCTGGGGAAAAGAAGGAGGCAGACACCCTCCTGCCTTTTTTTTCTTCTCCATCTCTCTCTCTCTGTCTTTTCTTTCTTTTTGCCTTCTACTGACCTTTTTTGTCTCACCCCTTCTCCTCATTCTCTGTCTCTCTCTCATTTCTTCAGAGATGTGTTCATCTCTGCTGCACCCCCGTACCCTCTATCCACCAACACACACACATGCACACACACCACTCGCTGATTGATGGCATCCCTCAATTTACACGGTGAGCCATGTGGGTGTGTGTGTGTGTCTCTGTGTGTGTGTGTGTGGGGGGGGTGCCACTGATGCCTTGTGTGTGGGTGAGTTGAGCTGTACTTTCGCAGCGGGTGCCTGTCAAACTGTCACTGTGCCCATCACAAGCAGGGCAACCTTTTCGTCGCCGGGTGCCACACCATGCCCATCCGGGGGTTGCTGTAGGTCCCGCCTGTGTCATTGAGCAATCCTATACCTGGTGAGGAGATGTGAGACTATCTCTGTGTGTAGTGTGTGTGTATAATTTGTGTGTGTGTGTGTGTGTTTTCTGGAGGGAAGACAGTGTGCCAGACTAGAGCTGAGCAGACTTCGGCGACCCTTGTGATACTCCTCCTCAATGGCAGCAAATGAAAAAGCTCAAGCAAAGTTGCCCTCCTACGCGGCTAATCATATCACTCGCACGCGCCCGCAGTCTGCTGGGCCCAGAGACATTCATATTCATTAACCATTCTGGGGAGAGACTGAGAGAGAGAGAGAGACAGAGAGAGAGACACAGAGAGAGAGAGAGGGGGAGAGAAACTGAGAGAGAGAGAGGGAGAGAGAGAGACACAGAGAGAGGGAGGGAGAGGAAAAGAGGGAGAGAGACAGAGAGAGAAGAAGAGAGGGAGAGAGGGGAGAAGGAAAAGGGAGAAAAAGAAAGAGAGAGAGAGAGAGAGAGACGGAGAGAGGAAGCTGGGTGGGTAGAGAAGGAAGAGACAGACTGTTTTACAGAGTTGCCGTGGAGTTTTAAGTTGTCACTCAAAGACATTTTCTCAGTCGCTCAGCATGCCAATTACAGTCACATTATTTGGAGCTAAATGACAGTTTAATCCTGTCATTTCCCTGGTCTCGGTGTGGGATTGCTTACAAGCCCCTTCATCGCCGTTTACAACCAGATTAACCCCCTAAAGATGTGACGTACAAGACCATTCGGAATTATTAAGTCAGCACACACCCCGCCCAATCAGACGCTTGGCCATCTTGTCTTTGTCGTTTCACACGTTTATTCCATCTCTCTCTTCTCTCTCTTTCTCTTTCTCTTTTCTTGTCATCATGCTGGTGGCATCGCTCCCACTCCCTTAACCTGACCCCATTATCCCCCTCTGCCCAACTTATCTCTCTCTGTCTCTCTCTCTCTCTCTCTCTCTCTCTCTCACACACACACACACACACACTCCTCAGGAGCTTTGGGAGCAGGAGGGGGATGAAGCATTGCTCCTTCACACTTGGGCTCTAGGTGTGAGTGATAGATGTTTGAACAGTGTCTGACTTGTGTGTACGTGTGTGTGGGGAGGCTGGCATAAGAGGATGAGGGAATAGGGGTGTGTGCAGGGATGGAGGAGTAAGTGAGTCTGTGTGTGTGTGTGTGTGTGTGTGTGTGTGTGTGTGTGTGGGGAGGGGAAGAAGTAAATTTTTCAGGAGCAAAGGGTAAGGTGACTGATGTGCTCCTCACCCATTATGCCTGTCTCTCAGGTGTGTGTGTGTGTGTGTGTGTGGCAGAGACATTGAGGGAAGCTTAGAGAGGTGACATCAGTCATCCTTTGGCACTAACACCAAGAGCATTAGATCAGACTGCACGCCATGCAACTTTAATAAGTAAAGTAATCTCAACAGGGGAACATACAGCACAACATATGCTAGCAACATAATCTGTGTGGGGAAACTAGCATACTAATATTTCCTTGCGTCTCTGCACAAAGTACTTGTATTCATTATGTTAATCAACATACCCATTTGACATCATACTTCTTCACTGAACATATGCTATAATCACAGAGATCAAGTCTTAGCAGATCTAGATGTTTTAACTACTTTGCTGTGGGAGCCAGCAAACCCTCTGAGGCACTACTTGCATATTTCCATTTGAAAACACATCAGTGATTGACATGTCCTCTACCCAGTACCACGGAGTGAAAGGGAGAAAATATAACATCTTGGACAAAGTTTGCTCTGCAGCACAAAATTTATCCAGACAAAATTCCCCTGCCTCTGACGAGATAATCAAACAACTTTTACTTGTCTCAACACTTTTGGAAAAAAGAGAAACTTGACACTTAAGGTAAACCAAACTTAATTTCACACACACACACACACACACACACACACACACACACACACACACACACACACACACACTAACCCTTCTAAATTGCTGAAAGCTCATGATAACTGCCTCCTGCACTGCGACCGTTTATCAGTTTTTATCGTCCCACATTCAGAGGGATCATAACGTGGCCCGTAAACAAGATTTGGGTGCACGCCCACGCCGCTCACACATTTTACTCCAGCCGCTGTGGGGCTGCAGTTTAAAAACGAGCAGGTGACGGAGCATCTGATGGATGATCATGGCCAATGTGCAAGAGTGCTCCAGCAGCGGCTGGGGCTCGTCGCAACAGACATGCCACACACACACACACACGCATGCATGAGATTATGAGCCACCCCTTCCATCTGGTGGGGCTGCAGCCTGGTGAACTCCCCTGGATGGGTGGCAGTTTTTCCTTTGCATTTATTTATTTATTTGTTTATTTATTTATTTTTGCCATGCACTTATTCAGCATAACAAACTCCAGGCCACTACCTACTCACTCAGCACCTCCCTTCTCCCCACTATGTCTCTGGGAGGTAATGAATTTTTATTACTTGTGTCAGGATGGGTTTTTTTTTGTTGTTGTTGTTGGAGGGGGGTGGTTAGTGGGTGGTATGATGGAAGCGCTGCTACGCAAATTGACCCCTTTTTTCTGTACCTTTACTCAAAGAAGAAGAAGTCACATTATTGAATTTTTTTTCTGCCTAGTTTGTGGGTGAGAAAAGCCAGCTTTGTTGATGTTTATCTAAAGTGAGGTAACTCCTGGGAAGGCGAAGGAGGCCTATTAGCGCCCAAGTTAGCTCGCTAACTCTCCCTGTGGTTCACCCCCTTTACCTCTCTCTGAGTACATAGAAGATGTTGTTCAGGACAGTGGATCAGCATATAAGTGACTGCTCAAAATAATGGCCCAGCTTTTTCCTTTGCCCAGTTATGCCCCCGGGGCCAGGTTGGAGGCTTAGGTCTGTGTTCAGGTGAAATTGCCACTACACAGAGTTAGCCGTGGGCTAGTTTGTCTTAATAACCTTGCCTTTATGGATACAGCAATGCTGAGAAGACATTGTTTAGGAAATGAGCTGTGTGTGTGTGTGTTGGGGGGGGGGGGGGTGTGCCACTGAGGCCTTGTGTGTGGGTGAGTTGAGCTGTACTTTCGCAGCGGGTGCCTGTCAAACTGTCACCGTGCCCATCACAAGCAGGGCAACCTTTTCGTCGCTGGGTGCCACACCATGCCCATCCGGGGGTTGCCGTAGGTCCCGCCTGTGTCATTGAGCAATCCTATACCTGGTGAGGAGATGTGAGACTATCTCTGTGTGTAGTGTGTGTATATCATTTGTGTGTGTGTGTGTGTCTGTGTGTGTTTTCTGGAAGGAAGACAGTGTGCCAGACTGGAGCTGAGCAGACTTCGGCGACCCTTGTGATACTCCTCCTCAATGGCAGCAAATGCCCTCCTACACAGCTAATCATATCACTCGCACTGGTTCACCTACTTTACCTCTCTCTGAGTACATAGAAGATGTTGTTCAGGACAGTGGATCAACATATAAGTGACTGCTCAAAATAATGACTGCCTAGCTTCTTCCTTTGCCCAGTTATGCCCCCGGGGCCAGGTTGGAGGCTTAGGTCTGTGTTTGGGTGACACAGAGTTAGCCGTGGGCTAGTTTGTCTTAATAACCTTGCCTTTATGGATACAGCAATGCTGAGAAGACATTGTTTAGCAAAATGCCGCTGACAAAAAGAGTGTTTACAAACATGTAAAAGAATATTTTTTTTCTGCTACACTAATAGCTGAAACCTATCCAGATGATACTACAACAAAGACACCTGTAAAGAAGTCACAGTCCTTGAGCCAGACCTCCAAATTTGGCCCATCGTTACCACTCAAGGGCAGGAGGTAGCTTTATGTGTTTTATCAGCCTGTTTATGTCCATTAAAAGCCTATGGAGGGTTTTACTACAGGTGAATAGTTCAAAAAATGTAACTAACTGATATCCTCAGCTGATTATTTACCTTAAGGCAACACTTTTTTTCTGTTGCAAGTTTTCTGAAATGTCATGTATTACTAAGTATATGAGGCACCAAACTTAAATATATGTAGGCCTGTTAGGGTAAACAAGTTAAACAGCCTAACCTCCTGTATATATTTACACTGTATATATTTTCCAGGAGCCTACACCTTGTAGGTCTAAGATGCACTGAGAGAAGTCCTACCTTCTTCCACTCCGTGTACAATGCGTAGTCCTCTGTAGTATTACCGTTGTATTGAAATGATTTTGAATGTACACCCATGGGTGTATTGGAGATATTTCAGTGGATGGTGTATGGGCATATTTCAGTGGATAGTGGCTCATCTACATGTGTGTACAAAGTATTTCAGAAAACTTGCAATACAAAAAGTAATGGCTTAATGAAAATAATCAGCTGGGTAAGTCTGGGTATATATAGTAGTTGAAATCTTTACTTTATTTCCCTCCATAGGCTTGTAATGGGTATAAAGAGGGTGATAACACACAAAACGCTACCACCATGCAATGCTATCATTTAATTTCTAATCACTATGTGCCTTACTGCCCTCAGATGGTACCAAATAACCCTCTGGCTCAAGGACTAACAGTTTCGTTTAAGAGGATTAGTGAATTGGGATTTGGAAAGTTGCAGTTTATATATATATAATGACATGATGATTGATGGCATCATTGACAAAAGGGGTTTTGCCAGGTGCCATCCCAGATAGCAATTACATTTGGTACGGACCCGGATAAAAGCCTTTTCATCGTTCATCGTGAAGTTTTCTGTATTGGGCCACATCCAAGCCAGATGGGGGTTTCAGCTAAAACATTGTAATACCATTCTGCATCATATTTGTGTTGGTTTACAGTTTTGGCCCGGGTCAGTTTTCGAGCACTTAAATGGAATTGGTTGAAATGGACCGGCGCCGGCCCGTATGTGCTGCAGATCTGTTCTGCTAATCCGACCCACTTTTTAGCCTATGTGCGTTTGGACCCTGGACCAGATCTGAATCGTGGACCGCAGCCAAACTGCTTGGTGAATTTGGGCTAGATCCATGCCAAAATGTCTTTGCTATCAGGGGTGTGACCCCAAAAAATATTGTCCACAGGGATGTGGGTCACTTTTTGATACCGCAACTGATACATCTCTTTCTCTCTCACCCTCTGTCTCCCTCCCATCCCAAGTCACTATATCTTCAGTTACCCTTAGGGTGCAAACTAAGTTACCAACTTTGTAGGTTGTAATGCAGTTGTCCATTGGCAACTAATTAAGTCACTTACTGGTTAGCATTGATCAACAATGTTGTATAGCTTGTGTGTGTGTGTGTGTGTGTGTTTGTGTGTTTGTGTGTGTCCATCATTAAACACACAGAAATTACACCCTTGCTGTTTCCAAACCTTGCTCGGTGGAAGCGCTACTGTTTGCTCAATAAGCAGCAACGGCTAACAACTGGTTCTGCCTGCCCACTCGTGAGCCTGATGAGGGTGTTTGCGCACATGGCACGGAAGGGGTTGGTTCTTGACAAACATGTACTCACGGATAAAGGCACAGATGCACAGACACACACACACCCACACAGACACACACACACACAAACAGAAACATACACACACAACTGAGTTTTAAAAGTAGGTTTTAGCCTCTTCCTGGCAAACATGCATTTATGAATGAACACAGACACACAAACAGAAAAAGAAATACACAACTGACTTTGTATGTTGGGAGCTTGTTTTTCTTCATGCTGGTGCCTACATTGCAGTGCAGGGTGTGAAACTGCCTGAAGCAGAGAGTGTGGAGCAGAGGCCCTAGCGATCTCCTTGTCCTCACATATTGGCAGAAGATGAGTCACAGCCCTCACTTTCGTTTTTTCTTTATATAACTCCACTTCCACCATCACCATTTCGCCAAAAAAAAAAAATGGTTTGGCACTGACCACTAGGTTCCATTACCGGACAAGTAAAGGACGAGAGGAGGGACATCGAGATGTGAAATGGAATTTCAGTGGGGTGAAATGAACAACAGGATCTGAGACATGGACAGGGGTGAGAGGACAAGAGATAGAGAGAGAATGAAAGGAGGATGATGGAAAGGAAAAAAATTGGGCCTTTTATAAGAGAATGACAGAGAAACAGACTGAGTGAGAGAGAGAGAGAGAGAGAGAGAGAGAGATGAGAGACACACAAGGCTGCGCCAGCGGCAGCCGCAGAGTCGACGTCACCATCGATAAAAATCTCCCGGTCTGGAGGTCAGCCAGGGGCGGCTTTGTTCCGTTGCTGAGCTGGATGAGAACAGTCCCAGAGGCAGGAGAAAAAAACAAATTCATGGAATCGGCCCCTTCTACTGCTGGGTCAAAATCTTTCATTTCATTTCATATATTCACTAATTTCATAGATTCATTAATTTCATATATTTAATCGCTGCTCGGAGATGGTTGACTTCCTATCATTGAAAGACACAAAGACAAAATTGCTCAACATTGCTTATGGTTTCTAGCCCAGAAGCTTTTCAAAAATGTCACAAATTACCCAAATTATTTGATCAATATTTTGTTTAGTATGACAGGATTACTTAGTGTCCAAGTAGTGAACACAATCAGGAGGCAAATTTTTACTTTTTAAATATATTTTCTAAAATTAAAAATTCAAATGTACACAAGCGAGAGATATATTCTGACTAAGACAGAGCAAAATAGTACATTACCAAAGATCACTGACAACTGACCAAGATAGAGCAACCTAATACATTACCAAAAATCACTTACAACTGACCAAGATAGAGCAACCTAATACACTGCCAAAGATCACTGACAACTGACCAAGATAGAGCAACATAATATGTTAGCAAAGATCACTGAATTTTGACCAAGATAGGGCAACATAATATGTTACAATGGAAGCAAATGTGAATAGTTCCAGTGTGCACATGATGCCATCATGTGCATGTGACATAACATCACAATGCAAACTTTTCAATGATCTTCTGTATCAGCGTATGAGGGCCAGACTCTAGTCTGCATAACGAGGGATTTTACCCCCAACCCCTTGCGAAAATAGAACACGAAACTTCACAAACATTTGTGCCTCTTGCTCTCTCTTTTACCTCTCTGGCTCTCTGGTAGAGGTACCTTTTGGAAACTGGAGGGTTGCAGGTTTGAGCCCAGCTCTGCCTGACCCCATCAAAGTGTCCTTGAGCAAGATACTGAACCCCAAACAGCTCCTGGTAAACAGGTTAGCACTCTGCATGACAGCCCCAGCCACTGGTGTGTGTGAATGTGAGGCATACATTGTAAAGTGTTTTGGTTTGTTTTTTTAGATATTAAAGGAAATGCAGTTTGATTCAGTGAGATCCTGTAACTTTATCCTCACTATTAATATTTCTGCAGCAAGTAACAAATTCCTACGTCAATGCCCTGTTTAATATAGTCTTGTGAGAGAATACATGTAATTAATATAATTCACCTCATTTAATATCAGGTGTCTTTCATAATGAATGCTTGTGTTTGAAGGGGTACTTCATTACTAGGAGTGAGTCCACCATTTGCAGCGCTTTGATGTGACTTCAGACGGCAGGGCCGGGCAGGGACAGCTAATGAAGTCTTGCAAACGATCGCAGAGTTTGCCAAATGTCAGATCGCACTTTGACCGCAGACCCCTCCAACCCCTTTGATGTGATGATCGCGGGCCGGGCCAAAGAAAAAGCAAAAAAAAAAAAAAGTTCTGTGCCGTGTCAAACACTGAGCAACTTGCTGGAGCCGGTGTGGTCGTTATCAGGATGGCATCATGTGAACACACACACACACACACACACACACACACACACACACACACACATATCACTTTGACCCTCAGCAGTGGGTCAAGTCAGTGCTCTTTTGATGCATCAGTTTAGTCCAGTCATTTCTCTTAGAGCTGCTCTGTGCCTTTGACTATCTGAATTTGTTTTCTCTTTGACATCTAAGGAAGGCTATCATTAAAATGTTTGCTTTTAGATTCTGGAACCGCTGTCATCATCCCATTCCATTTGTTGTCTCTCTGCACGTATGTGTAGTGTGTGTATGCATATGTTCACAAGTTTTGTGTGTGACATCAACAACCCCTTTTGTGTCACATGTTGACAGTGCCTTTTGAACATAAGAGAGAATATCCAAGACACCCAGTTTGCGCGCGTACACACACAAGCGTGTCTTTGTCGGTGCACAACATGTGCGCCATTACCTGCCTTGAATGATTTCCCAAGCTAATTGTGTCCTACAAAAGGAAGTGGGCTCACACTCTAAAGGCAGGCAATCGCAGCAGAAAGACACAGGTAGAGCTCCTGCACGTCTATGCTAATTGCTCTCCCTGTGAGCCCGTCTTTCCTTTAGACGCCGCGGATTCTAATTAATTTTCGGCAGGCCTCACACTTTGATGTCTCTAATTGCTCATAGCTTCCTGGCTTCATTAGTCGGGAGGCTTTCTCCATGGACATTAAGGCAGGTCCCCGATTGCTGCAAGCACACTTTTTTTGACTCGTCCCCCAACCTCCTCCCTCGCCTCTGTGCTACCTGTGTATATTTAGGCAGGGTATTATTAGATGCTAACATGGAGCTTGCTGAATGTTACCTTTCAAACTTTGTGCCTAAAGTAAGCCATGTTCCCAGTCGCTCTGTCATACTCTCTCACCTGGTTCTCTCTCTCTTGCTGGCTGATACTTCCTGTCTTTGTTTAAGCCTCATCAGTGTGTCAGTGACGAGGAAATAATTAAGAGTGACAATGATCAAGAAATAAAAGATCCAAGAGCATTATTTCAGCAGACTCATCGGAGTTCAACATGAAACAAACACTTATTTATTATTTTTATTTTTGTTAATGTCCTTGGACAAGAGGAGATAGAAAGGTGACATTTCTGGGTGATATTTCAATGATATTCAGGGTTTTTTATTTTTCAAAACATTTTTCATCCATTCAAAGATCTCAATCAAACGTTCAGTTGATTGCACTTCAGAACATTATGACAGTGGTGTTAGGTCCCTTGACAACAACACAGATTTAAAAAAAAAGTACAAACTCGCCATGTGCTTAGGCTTATGCAGAGAGCAAAAAAATAATTGAAAATCCACAATCCATGGACAGAAGAGTCACTTGTTGATTAAATTGCACAGGTGTAGGAGGGGTGGTGGCGACTAAGAAACTATGATCTGCTAATGCATACAGTATATGGATGGGCTTATGGAAATGAGCCATCAGCTAAGTGTGAGTGTTTTTCCTTCTGGGGACTTTTAGCTTTAAATTAATATCTGTTCATGCCTCTCCCCTTCCTCCCCTGTCCTTTACTGACTGTCTCTGGTGGTGTCTAGCATGAGCCTCAGGGAGATGTAAATATTCACAGAAATGGGAAAGCAGGTGTGCGCACATGTGTGTGTGTGTGTGTGTAATAAGGCCATAGAGAGGGAGCGAGTGAAGGAGAGAAAAGAGGTGTGTATATGAGTCCCGGGGAGGGGCAGGGGGAGACAAACAGAAAAATGCTGGTTTGGGCATTTTTTGCTGGGGTTGGTTGAGGTGCTGAAATTTTTGCCCACTAATGAGTTCTAGAGTTATTTTTTTTTAGAACTCCTCAACATTCTCTGTGGCCTCAGGACTTGCTGACACCTCCTTCTCTCTCTCACACATGCACACACACACACACACACACACACACACACTATTTTCTCTAAATTCTCATTTTTTACCTCCTATATCTAGCAACATGTGAGTAGTGAGGACATAATGTGGCAGCTATTGATCTGTTCATCTTCAACACTGTCAGGAGAAGGTGAGCTGTGCACAATTGAACTGCTACTCCTGTGTGTGTGTGTGTGTGTGTGTGTGTGTGTAGGTGTGTGTATGTGTAAGTCTGCACATGTGTGCATTTATGTTTCGATGAGTGTCGATGCTTGCAGTATGTGCATATTTGGCTATCCACAATCCACAATCATCCGCAAATAATATATATATATATATATATATATATATATATATATATATATATATATTAGTGCTGTCAATTGATAAAAAAATGAATCAGCAAGGTGCTGCTCCTCAGTTTCCTTCACACCCAACGTGAAAGAGTGCAGTTGCCAGAGATTCTCTATAGCAGTGGTGACTGACTACCTGATCATATATATATATATATATGTGTGTGTGTGTGTGTGTGCGCGCCTAACTGCCAGGCTATGCTAAATGTCCATAGAGTGTCTGTCACTGTTTTTTTTTTTCTTTAACTTACACCAACGTTCCTTTGCAAAACCAAAGAATAGGAGCCAGCGATGACAAGAGTTATGTTGACTGACAGGGGTAATAAACACAATGTCATCAGGCTCATCAGTCAGTCAGTTTTGGTTTTGTTCTACATTGGGGAAACATTGTTATCTAGCAAGCACAAAGAAGCTGTTAGGGGAACCTAATTTACTGCAGATCTAGTCAATTAGCCTACAAACAGCATAAAAGGTTGCCTACTGTCCCTCTCAGCAATAAGCCCCAAGAGGCTCTTGGATTCATGTTGTGAGGACACACCAAGTCAGAGATAATTATGAATTATCCATAAATAAACATTCTATATTCTGATACATTACAGCAATCAATAACAATTTGTAAATATGGTGATTTTTGTATCAATCCAGGTGAGAAAATAAATGCCCATGGACAATGTTTTTATGTCCAGTGTGCAGAAACATTTTCACAATTACTACAATCAAACAGAGGAAGCAGAGGGCTCATGATGACTCGCTATCTTTTTCACTGGAAGTGTTGGAAGTTTTGGTGGCAGTTGTACATCATCATTGTAAATGATCAAGCACCAATGTAACAGACAGAGATCTTAAAATACATCTCATTGCAAAGGTAATTTATGCAAGGCGAGGCAAGGCAAGGTACTTTATGCAAGGTGAGGCAAAGCAAAAGCAAAGCAAAGAGACAGGGTAATTTATGCAAGACAAGGCGAGGCAAGGCAAGGTAATTTATTTGTGTAGCTCATTTTATACAGAAGATGGCAACTCAATGTGCTTAACATGAAGACAGACACACAAAGATCAAAGAGCAAGCAGCCTCTTAGGTGTAGAAGAAAAGGCCATTCTGGAGTGTTTTGAAGGAGTCCAAGGGTCCCTGTTGAGAATAGTGGTTCCTACTGTGGGGAACACTGCAGAAAGAGTAGCTGAAAGCCCCAGTCTATGCCACAAGTGGCGGAGGTGGCTGTCATTATGAGGGACTTCCGCACCAGGCCCCCCCCTGCAGTTTGCTCCGCCATCCCATAATCTCTTGAAATAAGATTCCTCGCTGCAGTGCCTCTGTGGAAGAGCTTGTTTTCACACCTCACCTCTGAGTCTGGAAGAGAGATGCAGAGAGTGTGAGTGTGGGTGTGTGTGTGGGTGTGCGTATGGGTACATGTAGTAAAAGGGTGCCCCTGTGGGTGTGTGTGGAAGAAGTTAGGATAGTGTGTCTGCAGTTTGTGTGTGTGACTGTCTGTGTATGTGTGTGTATGTGTGTTTTTGCGTTATGAATGCAATGAGTGTATATGTATTTGAGTGTGTGTGTGTGTGTGTGTGTGTATGCATGTGTGGTTGCGTGTGTGTGTATATGTATTTGAGTGTGTGTGTATGTGTGTGTGTGTGTATGCATGTGTGGTTGTGTGTGTGTGTGCAAAAATAAGTTCAGAGAGTATTCAGGTACCAGCACTCAGTGAGGTAAAACGGCGTTCATGCTAAAACGCAACAATGCGTGTTTAAGTTGTTAAGTACGAGTCCCTCAGCACCAAAAAAAAAAGATCACTTTTAATTTGACTCAGCCGACTTGCCTTTAAAAGCCCTCTCTGCTGATGATCCATAATTCAGCCTCATTAAGACGCATTAAACACAGGGCCAAGATCGGGATACCTGCTGACAGCAGCGAACGGGAAGTCTTCATCAGCTGCTTTGCGAGGTTCTTGCTCCTTCTCTTTCTCTCTCTCTCTCTCTGTCTGTGTGTTTTAATCACGATCACAGTAGGAGAGCACTGGCCACAATTTTGCGTTGGAAAAGGCCTTGCTAGGAAACATGGAGACACAGGCATACACACTCACTGACGCCTTTAGCCTTCTAACTCAATACAAACACACACACACACACACACACACACTTTGACATAATATATATCAGACTCTAATATTGGAGGATGTAATTAAAGTAGTTTTAGGTCTCTGATTATTTAAAAAAGAGAGGCTAGGTATTTCACGAAGTTCACTATACATAGCAGTCTTGTGTCCAAAGCGACATCATAAAAACACTTTGACCTCAGCTCCTTCACCACCATCATAAGCATGGCACACTTTCCACTGAGGAGAGTCTTAAGTCCACCAAACACACTTTAAAAGTTTGTGAGCAACAAGCAACAATCAATTTTCTCTTTACCTGACCATAGGACACAATTCTATCTTAAGTCCCAGTAGCATTTAGCAACCCCAAGGCACTCTTTCTTCTTTCATGCTGCGTGAAGGTCATTTTTGATCTGTTTTTTTATTTTCTGAAAGCTTGATAACCTCAGTGTAGTACTTTTATCTGTGAGCTAACTCTCTCCAATATCCTTTGGACCCCCAAAGGTGTAGAATACTCACGGATTACTATGTCTGTAGTGCTGAAGATACAGCATTTCTGAACGGAATTTTGTACCGGATTTCTGAACGGATTTTTGTATTGGAATTGTGACATGACAGTCCCTCCACGGTTTTCAGTTCTCTGGTTGGCCATTTGTTTGTTTGACAGCCTTCCCCGTATGCATTGTATAAACAGAATAATTTTATAATACAGAGGTACATGAAGAAAAACAAAAACAACAACAAAAAAAAAAAAAACTGAAAAGGAAAAATAGACAAACCATCTCCAATTTCAGTGGCAATTGGAGAAGTTGACTGAACTAAAGCATGTTAGCAGGAAAGAACTGTCTTTTGGCTAATTGTGTGTGATGTAGGTGTTTGAGTTTATAAAAAAGTATTTTAATGTATAAGTTAATGCTTGATTTTAATGTATAGGTTAATGCTTGATTGAAAAAAAACTGTAAAACAGTGTTCTTTGAAGAATTATCATCTGTATAACCTTTGTGCAGCTGTTATTGCTGAACTGAAGGCTTTGTACAGTATTTAAGGTTTTTGGCATTTGATTTCCAGTTTTGGGGTGCTGTGTGTATGCATTTGCAAATAAGACACACAAAAGATACATAATTTTGGTATTGGGGTGATCCTGTATGTAAATAAAATGTAAGCATTGTAGAAATGCATTAATTGACTGTATATCTTGTAAAAACAGAAAGAAATATGTAGACTAATAGTGTGCTAATTGTATTTAGAGTTCTGAAAAAGAGTTCTAAAGGTTGGATTCAAAGGGTTCTTGCGCCAATGTGCCAATTTTTCGCTAATTAGTTGATATGCTTCTGAAGGTGTAATTGACATGGGATAATGATGATGGCATGCACTTTCTGCTAAATGATAAATCCAATGTGAAACAATCCATAGCCCTGTGGTTCAAGGTCACCAAGTGCTGTCAATAAGAAAAAGAACAAAAACATTTGATACAACATAGGCCGAATAGTAAACTATCAACTAATACTAAGTGAATGGGACACAGTAACTTACTCTCAGTTTCATTTTGCTTTGCCCCACCCAGTTAACATTCGTTATTGGTTCGTTATTCGGTTTATGTTGCATCAAATTTTCTGGTTCTTTTTCCTACAGACAGCATGCAGTGACCTTGAACAACAGGGCTATTGACTGATTCACACTGGATTTCTCCTTTAACCAGTGGCTGATCACTGACTAGACTATTCTACATCTTCCTTGGTGCTCTTTCTATAAAGCATTGTTGCTAATTCCCTTTGTTATTTGGTCGCTATACCACTTCACCCATTAGAACTATGCAGATTGCTAGACGTTACCCACACCCCTGAATGCCAGATTACTGCTTGAAGTACAATGCACTATAATATACATACATATATATATGTATATTCCTTTAACTATATACATATATATATGAACACCAGGAAAGAACACAGAGCACAAGGAAAGAAGGCAACAGTTATCTGATGCATATGAAGAAGCTAAGCCCTTATTATACCTCTCTTACTGACCATGGCTATAAACATGTGCATACTGTATATGTGTGCGCGCATGTGTG
The DNA here is from genome assembly GCA_027481765.1 of Tenualosa thibaudeaui. Lineage (NCBI taxonomy): Eukaryota > Metazoa > Chordata > Actinopteri > Clupeiformes > Clupeidae > Tenualosa > Tenualosa thibaudeaui. The sequence goes on along the minus strand of JAIFZK010000222.1, from coordinate 9,318,392 downwards.
TGTTTGTACGAGTGCATTTGCGTGTGTGTGTGAATGTGTGAGTATGTGTGTTTGCTTGCATACATGCGCTTGTGTCTGTATATCTAAATGTGTGTGTGTGTTTGTGTGTGTGTGCACGTGTGTGTTTGTTTTGTGAAAGCTCCCGTGTTCCTGCAGTGCTGCTTGTTTGGCACCATATGGAAATGAAGCATGAAGATGAAAGTCATTTTGTGCACTGAAAGAATGACCTATGGATTGCTGTTGACTTGTAAATTGATTGCCTAAGATGCACCAAAGTCATTCATGTATATAAAATGACTGTGTGTGTGTGTGCGTACCTGAGCTTGCACATATGTGTGTATGCATGTGTGTGTGTGTGTGTGTGTGTGTGTGCAAGGGAGGGGGTGCACACACCCTCTTAGCATAATCTTCACAAACACCCAATTTCCAAGTTAGAGATGAAATAGGACCTTCAGTCTTAAATTGATTATGGATAAAAAGCAAACAAACAAAACAAGTCAAAATATCACATTTTTCCCTCAACATTTTGTCCCTGGGAATGAAAAAGAAGTGATTCAGCATTCATTAGACACAACCCTCATCTCCACCAATTAAAACAACACAAAACCACAGATAAAAAAAGGAAAAAAATAGAGGAATGAGAGGCATGGGAATCAAATGATGGAGGTCTGATGTGAATCACTCTTTGCTCTTTGCGAGTGCAAACATATTTTTCCATTTAGTCGGCTCTGGGTTTTTGTCACCCACTCTCATTTTGCTCTATTTACATTTGAAAACAGCGCTAGTAATTAATGAAAGACAAGAAAAAAACAGAGAGTTAGAGAGAGAGAGAGAGAGAGAAATATAGCAGTTTTTGGGTTGAGCAGGGCTCCCTAATTCTTTTTTTTTTTTTCATTCTCTCTCTTTCTCTCTCTGTGTGTGTCTTGTCATTCTCTCTTTCTCTCTCTCCCTCGATGCGCCCCACTGAACCAGCTCGGTCTTGCCCTTGGCCCGGCAGGAAGGGCTCGGCCACATCTCCATAACGCGTTTGTTCCTGTCAACCCGTGTGCCTCCACTAGACTTGCATTGTCATATATTTGCATCATAATTACCTGCAATGCTGCATTAATCAAGGCGGCTTTTCCAGAAATAATAGACCATGCAGACAAGCGTAAACATGTGTGTGTGTGTGTGTGTGTGTGTGTGTGTGTGTGTTTATGTGTTTATGTTTGCTGTGTAAGTGGGTTATGTGTGTGTGGGGCACTTTTCCATCTGTGTATATTTTGTGTGTACCTCTTCCCAGTTGCACTCATGTTGTATACTGTATGTGTACCAATTCCACTTGTGACTTTTTTTGTTTGTGTGTGTATGTGTATGTGTATGTGTGTGTACTGTAGGGATAACAGGAAAGCATGGAGAATGTGGTCTAAAAGTTTATTTACAGAACCTCCCCCTACATGCCCCATTCCTCTTTCTTCCTGTTATGTGTGTGTAAGTGCACTGACAGTTGTGTTGTTTTGGGGTCTGGGTACGTGTCTGTGTGTGTGTGTGTGTGTGCGAGCTGCTGTGCGTTGGAGCGTGAAGAGCTGTTTGTTGATGTGAGTATGCAAATGAAGGGATGAAAGGTATTTGTCTCTCCTGTGTTTGTACGAAAGGGAAACTGTTAGGTGGACCACTAATGGGATGCTGATGTATTGCCTATATTCAAATCACTGCTACATTGTGTGAATCTATTCATGTGCCCTGCCTGTTGAAGTGGAAGGAGTGTGTGTGTGTGTGTATGTGCGTGTGCATGTGTATGCGTGCTTGCTCGTGTGGTCACTCTTTGTGAGAACAGGTGCTTGTTTGTTTGCACCTGTCTGGTGTATGTGTATATGTGTGTGTGTGTGTGTGTGTGTGTGTGTGTGTGTGTATGAGAATGAGAATAACTGCATGCACTGTCTGTTAGTGTGGCACTTTAATGTTTTTTTTCTGAACACTCACATACAAATAATAGTGAATGTGTGACAGACACACACACACATACAAAAAGACACCAACACCCCCCACCCCTGGGGAAGCTATGTCAGACCTGGTGAGGGAGATGTGCATTGCCAGTTGCCAGAGATGTGAGTTGCACAAATCGACAATGACACGTCAGAGACTTTAACATGTGAAGAACAAAGCAGCGGATGAATCTGTCTGTGACCGTGACGTCTGATGAAACATTAAAAAGCCACTTCTGCTAACCTTAGCAAACCTCGACGATTTATTTAGCACTCTGCTCTTTCAGTTCTGTTGGGGTGCATTGGAGTGGACATTGCTGTGACATGTTTTAATGTTGGAACATGCCTGTATCCATCATGCCAGAAGTTGTATAACATCAAAAAAAAAAAAAAAAGAAAAGAAAAACATATCCATAAATGGTTCAGTTTAAATGTCAGAAACACTTTATTTGGTTAGCCCATGTTAGATGCTCTACAAATGCACAGTTATTTAATCATGCATGAGCTATCAAATCCCCATGAGCTTTAAACTTAATGCCCAACTACCTGTCAGCTAACTCAACCCACACATGACCTTCACCTCAGTTCAAGACTGACCCAGAGGGTAAACCATGAATACCATGAAGGATATTGTTATTCTTTGTAAACTTACTGCAGTGAGAGAGAAAAGTGTCTGTGTGTGATAAAAGAAAGAAATTGAACTCTAGCCCTTTATTACGCACTCATTACATAGTTATTAACATGTTGTAAACCCTTGTTAATAATGCATGATGTAATGCCTAAGAACCTGACGACACACAATTGTTATTATGCAAACCCTCTTCCAACACCATGTAGAAAAGAACAAGAGAAGCTACTCTACTGGCCAACAAAACAATGCCACTCTACCCAATTACAAACCAATGACACGCTGGGCCAAATCCCACTGCAGCCACATCTCTGATTTTGTGCTCTGCCACAGCGAAAGTCATATTTCAGAATATTTCAACCTAAAGCCTGTTGCTCAAGGCCACAGAGTGCTGTCAGTCGGAAAAAGAGCGATAAAATATGGCACAACATAGACAGCTAGCAAACTGGCAGCTAACACTACCTGAATGAGGCCAAGGAAAAATGAACTAAAAGCAAGTTTCTGTGCTTCCACAATTACTATAGTGTGATTGCACTATTCCATCAACACACCTTCTCTGAGAACGGATTCACGGAAATCTGCCATCCAGGAGGTCAAAGGTCATATCAGTGCATCGCGAACCAGTCAACACTAACACTAACTGATAACTGATACACAAACACTAACCGCTCAGTTACCGTTAGCGTTACCTGTTGGTTCACTATTTGGCCGATGTTGTACCAAATTCATTCCTTTAATATGTGTTGTATATATCATATATACCTCTAGGGAACACATGGGGAATGAAGCCCACTCATACAGTAAGGGGTTCCATCACTTCCCACAGGCTGTGATTGAATACCTCAGGCCATCACTTCTCAAAGTAAGTCTACAGGGGGTCCATGAAAAAAAATGGCTGCAAAACAGCATCTAACAGAAGCTAATAGACAGAAGCTACATGGTTTAATTTGTGTTGTAATTATGAGGGGTCCTTGGAAAATATTCTGCTCTATGAGAGGTCCCCGGCCCAATAAAGTTTGAGATTCCCTGCCTTAGGCTGCTGCTGTAGGGCAGATGACAACTGTGGTGGTGGTGGAGGTGTCACCAGCTGACCTTCCCAGATCCATTCACCATTTATTGCCCAGCTGTAACATGGGACTGGTGTGGTTGTGTAAATGAATGTGTGCCTATGTGTGCATGTGTCCATATATGTGCCGTGTGTATGAGCCATATGGGTGTGGCATACAGTGGTGCCTCGATGCCATCTGTGCTGATGTCTAATGTCCGTATGCTACTCACGTAGTGATTCTGAGGTCCATAAGTCATGCTCAAAATTCACAATGAATGTACCATAAATACAGCACTAAATGGGCCTGATGAGGTCATATGAAACAAGCGTGTTGGTATAATGAAGGATATCCCTTTATGTCATAGGCACAAAGTCTGAGGCTTAGTGTCAATAGATACCATTTACTAACCAGGACCACAACATTGCTCCAGTACAACAGTGTCTCTACTGTAACCAGTTTATTTTTTTGTATTTATTTCAGTTTCTGCATTCATTCAGTGCAACACACAAAAAAGTTCCAGCCTGGGTTTTTGGCATAAAGTGTTGGCAGCAAGTGCTGTCATTCTGCTATCAGGTTTAGTCAAAAAGGGTATTTGTGTACATTAGTTTCTACACCCACCTGTTCCATGTTCATTTGGACTTTGCCGTGTACCTCATTTTGAGACTTTTACTTGCTGAAATGTTGACATTTCTGTGGTTGAAGTAGAATAAATATGTAGCAAGTGACAACTAGCATTGAAAAGTCAGAGCATGTTTGCGTTAGGATACACCAATGTGCTTCCTGTCCAGTCAGAAACAAATAAATTTCAGACCGCAAACTCTTCGACTGATTTAAAATGTTATTAATGTTAGCACAAGGTAGTATGCTTGGCAGCCTAGACCTGTTCAAGATGCAGCTGTATAAAACTGCAAAGCTGTCTTATTGTATATACATAAGGAATACAAAGTTATGCTGAAAAAAATGCTTCCACAAGAAAACATAAAGAGATGAGTTGCTAAGTTAGCAACTTTGTTGACTGCAATACAGTTGCCCATTGCCAACCATGCCAACTATGGGATTTAACCTAGCACAGTGGATTTAACCTAGCACAGCGTTTAGGGGCAAGAGCTGATTGGTTTAAGTCGCGACCAATTAACAGCATCACTCAGAGTTTCCTGTATGAACTTGATTGCTTGTTCAACAGGACCAAAATGTTCTAGAATGCTGCCTTATTTGTTTCTTCACCTTCCTCCTTTTCTCTTTACTCCCTCATTCTCACTTTCACTTCCTCCCCTATCTCTCATCCCGCCACCCTCTCCAATTGCTATTTTGGAGGCCAGTCTGTTGTTCTGCTCTCATTGTTTTTTCCTTCACTGGCCGAACCCTCCCCTCTGTGCCAGGAGACAGATGTGGGGCCTTCAGGTCCCATTTGGTATTCCACACCAATGGGCCAGCTCCTTGCTAAGCCCCACCTTTCTGTGTCAACAGATAATTGTGACACAAATAGAATGCACTGCCTCCATTTGCACTGCATTAAAAAGTAGGGAGAGAGAGAGAGAGAAAGGAAGAGAGTGAGAAAAAACAAGGGATGAGGGGGAAAAAAACAAACAGCGTGGCGATTAACATGCAGCTCCATGCTGGTCTCGCCACAATTGGTTTTTCCTCGATTGGCTCGTGCGGCAGGTCTTCCCAGCAGCACTTATGTCATTACAGGAACAAAAGGGCGACACGTGTCAGCATGGCCATTTCGCCTGCTGCTGCTGCCACTGCTGCCACTGCTGCCACCGCCTCCACCTCCAACAACACCGCCTCCACCACCACTACTGCCACCAACACCACCTCTAACAACACCACCTCCACAACCACTACTGCCACCAACACCACCTCCACAACACTGCCTCCAACACCACTACTGCCACCAACACCACATCTAACAACACCACCTCTCCAACAACAACAACAACACCACCTCCAACACCACTACTGCCACCAACACCACCTCCAACAACACCGCCTCCACCACCACTACTGCCACCAACACCACCTCTAACAACACCACCTCCACAACCACTACTGCCACCAACACCACCTCCAACAACACCACTACTGCAAACTCCACCACTACTGCCACCTCCACCACTACTGCCACCTCCACCACCTCCAACAACACCGCCTCCACCACCACTACTGCCACCAACACCACCTCTAACAACACCACCTCCACCACCACTACTGCCACCAACACCACCTCCAACAACACCACCTCCAACAACACCACTACTGCCACCTCTACCACTACTGCCACCTACACCGCCTCCAACAACACCGCCTCCACCACCTCCACCAACACCACCTCCACCACCACTACTGCCACCTCCACCACCACTACTGCCACCAACACCACCTCCATCACCACTACTGCCACCAACACCACCTCCAACAACACCACCACTACTGCCACCTCCACCACCTCCAACAACACCACCTCCAACAACACCACCACTACTGCCACCTCCACCACCTCCAACAACACCACCTCCACCACCACTACTGCCACCAACACCACCTCCAACAACACCACCTCCACCACCGCTACTGCCACCAACACCGCCTCCACCACCACCACTACTGCCACCTCCACCACCTCCATCAACACCACCTCCACCACCACTACTGCCACCAACACCACCTCTAACAACACCACCTCCACCACCACTACTGCCACCAACACCACCTCCAACAACACCACCTCCACCACCACTACTGCCACCAACACCACCTCCCAACAACACCACCTCCACCACCACTACTGCCACCTCCACCACCTCCAACAACACCACTACTGCCACCTCCACCACCACTACTGCCACCAACACCACCTCTAACAACACTGCCTCCACCACCACTACTGCCACCAACACCACCTCCAACAACACCACCTCCAACAACAACAACAACACCACCTCCATCACCACTACTGCCACCAACACCGCCTCCACCACCACCACTACTGCCACCTCCACCACCACTACTGCCACCTCCACCACCTCCAACAACACCGCCTCCACCACCACTACTGTCACCATCACCACCTCCAACAACACCACTACTGCCACCAACACCACCTCCAACAACACCACCTCCACCACCACTACTGCCACCTCCAACAACACCACTACTGCCACCTCCACCACCACTACTGCCACCAACACCACCTCTAACAACACTGCCTCCACCACCACTACTGCCACCAACACCGCCTCCACCACCACCACTACTGCCACCTCCACCACCACTACTGCCACCTCCACCACCTTCAACAACACCACCTCCACCACCACTACTGCCACCAACACCACCTCGACCACCTCCAACAACACTGCCTCCACCACCACTACTGCAACCACCACCTCCACCACCACCACTACTGCCACCTCGACCACCTCCAACAACACCACCTCCACCACCACTACTGCCACCAACACCACCTCCAACAACACTGCCTCCACCACCACTACTGCCACCAACACCACCTCCACCACCACTACTGCCACCAACACCACCTCCAACAACACCACTACTGCCACCAACACCACCTCCACCACCTACAACAACACCACCTCCACCATCACTACTGCCACCTCCACCACCTCCAACAACACTGCCTCCACCACCACTACTGCCACCAACACCACCTCCACCACCTACAACAACACCACCTCCACCATCACTACTGCCACCTCCACCACCTCCAACAACACTGCCTCCACCACCACTACTGCAACCTCATCCACCTTGTATCATTGTAGCACTCACCCAATATAGATGTATTTTTATACAGTATAATCCTGCTCTTACCAGCTATTGGATTAGTGAAGCGTCTTGGGATTTACGAAGCTCTCGTGGACCCTTGATCAAATTGACTAAATGAAGGACAGCTGCGCATCCACACATTAAGTTTTGCATGTGGAGGTCTTCACATCCAGGCAAATATCTGTGTGTTCATAAACCAGATGATGGTATGTGAGGGGGCCTAAAGAGCGCAGGTAGATATAAATTTCATTAGTATATGTCCTGCAGATGAGGTAGAAGTGTGGCCACAGCAATGCCCTTTCCCACAGTTGATGGAAACTAATAAAAGTGGTGGTAGTGTGGTGTTGGTGGTGGTAGTGGTGTTGGTGGCTTTGGTGGTGTTGGATGGCTGTGCTTCATTTTGACAGATCAGTGCACAGCTAACAAACACATGTAGGCAGAAAACTGATGGACTTTTTTCCAGCAGGTATGGTATATCACATTTTAAATATAGAGAAAATGCAGATGTTTGTGTGGATATCCACATAGAACTGTAGAACTATACACGTTTTTGAGTCTGTGCTTTATGACTGTCTAAATGAGACAGAGAGAAATAGAGGGAGAAACAGAATCACCCGAAGAGAAAGAATGAGAGAGAGAGAGAGAGAGAGAGAGAGAGAGAGAGAGAGAGAGATGGATTGACCAGAGCTACAGTGGCTGGTCGTTCTCTATCAGCTTGCTTTCAGTGACTTTTACGGCTGCTGAACAAAAGGAGCCATTTTATGATGATTGTGTTTATGTGGTTGTTTACGCTCGCTCTCCCCTTTTGGCAGACTGATAAAAGTGGAGGCTTCAGCCGCCCCCCTCTCTCTCTCACACACACACACGCACACACACACACACACACACACACACACACACACACACACACACAGATACAGATACAGATACACAATAACACCTCCACAGCTTATCCATGTGCCGACTCCCTGGCACAGACAGATTAACACAAGATGCAAGATTAAAAACTTAGAAAATAAATCTTCAAAACAAGGCAAGGCAACCCATCCCACAGGGATAGAGAAAGAGACACAAGAAGAGAGGAGGAGAGAGAGAGAGAAAAAAAAGAGAGAGAGATGGGAGAGAGAAAGAGAGAAGGAATACGAATCAGGGGATTAGTAAACAAGTATCAGTGGTACACTGGTGGAAGTGCATCTCCTGAAGCCTTGGTGTTGAGGGACCAACCCTAAACTATTCCTTTGGACTCAGAGCTATAATGAGCTTTTAGATTGTTTTTAGAGATGTCTCCCTTTCTCTCCCTCTCTCTTTCTCTCTCCCTCTCTCTCCTTCTCTTTTTCTCCCCCCTTTCTCTCTCCCTCTCACCCTCTGCCTCTCTCTCTCCCCTCTCAGCCCTGTCTGAATTAGCTCTCGATGACGGCGGTAATGGCCGTTTGCAGCTCTCTTGTTAAATGGAGTGCTTGAAGTGCCCTCACACCTCATGGGAGAGCGAGGTTGCCGTGTCATTCCTTAGCTCGCTTACGAGGTGGAGCGCCGACGTGCATGGCTCTGCCAAATGTGCCAATTTTCTTGTGTGGAAGACCGCTTAATCTGACATCCTGGCCTCTCTCTCCTTCTTTTACAATGGCTACAACCCAAATGTGTGTGTGTGTGTGTGTGTGTGTGTGTGTGTATGTGTGTGTCTATGCTCTTTTATAATGGCTACAACCCATGTGAGCCAGGCTGTTGGAGTGTCCAGATCTAAACACCGCTCTTTTTATTACTCCCTAACTCCCTTCTTTTCTTTCACACTTTTGCCTGAATTCTACTTTCTTTCTTACTTTTTCTCTCTTTCTTTCTTTTTTCTGCAACTCGTGCTATGATGATGCAGGTTTAAAGATTTGACATTTCTGGGGAGTATTCAGAACTCACTGACAAATTAATGTTCTCAAGGTTGTTTCAGGTTGCATACACACAGACACACACACACAAACACACAAAACAGCACACACACACACAACAGCACGGGGTGCAGTTATAATCAGTAACATGTCACAGAGGCAATTTCTGTGAGGTATTATGTTTGGAGTGATGCACAGGTCAAAGGTCAAGCAAGGGCCTTATGACAATCTCATATGTGTGATGTGTTGAAATGTGTTTGTGTGTGTTTGTTTTGTGTAACTTTTTGCACCTATACATATCATAAGTAGAAATATTTGAATACATGCATATGTGAATCTGTAAGTATTGTGCACATCAGGTGACATGGGACAATGTGTTAAAAAGCTTTTCCCTCCCTGTGTGTGTGTGTTTTTTCTCTTTGTGTCTAGGCTGTGGCATTTTCAAAAGCAGCCAATATGCTCCATTCCCAATTTGAACTAAAGGTGATAGAAGCATGAATATTCACATATATGCATGTTAATTCTGACAGGTGTCTCCTGACACATCAATAGGGGTCTAAGGTGTCTGAAAATCATCTTGTTTTTTGGCCTGGTCTCTGCACAGTGCTGTGATAAGCATGAGACATCCAGTCTTCTATAACATGTCATTAAAATGCATTTATTGGTTTTGTGACTCTGGCAGATTATTGCTGAAATCCCACTGAATATTCAGCTAGTGTCAGAGACACACACACCCCAACACAAATCAGATGCGTTGTTGCTGAAACAATTTCGCAAACTGCAAATGGGGAAAGGCAGGGTGACCTTGCATATGAAAGGAACATGGTGTTCACTCACACACACACACACACACACACACATGTTCAAACATACGCACACAGCACATATTCATAGTTAGACATGTATATGCACTCACCCAGACATGCATGCACAACATACGCTCACACACACTCTCTCTCTCTCATACACACACACACAAACATACAAACAAGTACATGAAATATGCTTGTCTGTCTCACAGACTCTCTCTCTCTCTCACACACACACACACATAAACAAAGAAATGCATGAAATATACTTGTCTCTTTCACAGAATCTCTCTCTCTCTCTCTCACACACACACACACACACACACACACAAACAAACAAAGAAATGCATGAAATATGCTTGTCTGTCTCACAGAATCTCCCTCTTTCTCACACACACACACACTGTAATTAGTGCCCTTTTATCTTATGCTTGTCACAGGTCAGACTCTTAAATACATATTCAGAGTCTGTTTGTCTCAATCTCAACAAAATCAAAGTGTTTGTCTAACACAGACCCCCTCCCAACACCCGCTCCCCCTCCCACACACACACACACACACACTGATACACACACACACACACAGATGATAAGGCTCCCCAAAGAGCAGGATCAGGAGTGTCAGCATCAACACTGGCGACAGTGACATGCATATGGATAAAGATGGGACAGAGGGTTGTGTAAGGTTTACACAGCCCGATCTGCTGACTAACCTTCACAGAGGCTATGCCATGCCAGATCTCCCAGTGGCATTGCCATCCCAGTGGATTGGTGTGGAAGAAACAAAGGCAGATGTTGTTTGCAGCGGGGTGTATTAAGCCAACAATGCTGTTTGCACCCGGTGGGTATAGTAAATGTGGTTATTTTCACCCAGATCTATATATTTATGCATTTAGCAGACGCTTTTATCCAAAGCAACTTACATATTTGTCAATTACATCAGAGCTAGTATCCCTTAGAGCAACTTAGGGCTAAGTGTCTTGCTCAAGGGCACAGCGGTGGCAGCCAGGATTCAAACCCACAATTTTCAAGGCAACTTGCATGCTAGCCAGGTTCCTTAACCACTATGCTACCGCCGCCCATATACTATGCTATATATACCATATACCATACTATATATAGCATGGAATGGCAGAGATAAACACCTGGGTGTCTGTAGCAAACAATGCTATTTACACCCGAGCATACTATAGAAACAGCACAAGAGTCTTGATCTGCTTTGCGAAGTGGAAAGTGGGGATGCTTCCTTATGAGGTCAAGCTGAATCTGCAACTGAGCAGGAATCACACAATATAATGCGACTGTATCCTAATGCACTTTTTATGTAGACTAGAAATAGTTTTGCTCCGCAGGTATCTAGCCATGCACCATAGCGCCTCAGTAGGTCTTTTACCAAGGCTTGGTAGGACCAATCAGAATTGTTGGAAATTTGTCATTGGGTGGGCTTAGCACAATGATGACAGGGCTGTGACGGTGGAAAACAAGATGGCTATGGCCAAGTAAGAACGGTGGTTTGAATTTGCTTTGGGATCAACTTTTGTTAGAGTTAGACTTGGGCTTTTCTTTGAAAGTTGAGCAGAAAAAGGCAAGTTATTAGTTTCAAAGAACTGTTTTGCCGACAGTGCGCTTATTCTTGGAGCGCTGTGCTATTGCGTGCAGAGGCAGTTTGAAAAACATCCACTGATTCCGCTCCTTGGATTCATGTTATAGTCTGGCTTGTCAGGGTAGTTTTCATGTCCAGGGTACTCTATTCCCACATAAGAACTGCAAAATATTCCTCTTTGAGTATGAGGCTCTGAAAGATAATTATGCCTTTCTTACAAAGTCCTGCTCCTCTACAAATCATTTGCCTAATCAGTGCCTGGTCCTCTGACCCTCTGACTCTGTCCTCAAGTACTCTGTCCTGTGATCCTCACACCAGACTGGGACAGAACTTTCATTTTGGTGGCCTCTGTGGAGCAAGATACCCCTCTACATCTGTTCAAGCCCCCTTTTTTAGGCCTGCGCATAACACTCCTAAAAACACAGCATGTCGGGCCTTTGGTCTCTAAACCTCTCCCTCCAACGCAGTCAAACCTTGGATACAATATGAAACCACTTTGTGGTTGTTTCTGTGTTGTTGTTACTATGGTGCATCTTTTATTAAGAACTTCAAAAGAATCAGATTTTGATGCAGTTTGCAGTTTCATCCATTTATATTAGTAGGCCTATTCCATGGACACACATTTCTTGAAAGTATGAAAATGATTTGTTCATACTGTAATTTGTATTTAGGGTATTTTTCTTACTACCCTATTAACCATAACTTTACTATTAAAATGTGCTATTACAAATGTCAAATAAACACATCAAATCCACTTTACTGCTGGATTTTTACCTTGACCCTTGGTGCCACATGCACCCTCTTTATCCACTAAGCTACTATCAGTCTGATTCCAACTGGAGAGATTAGCAGTTTCCTTTCATTTTTGTGGGTTGCCAAACAACTATTGAGTCAATAGTTTCAAGTACAACACCTGATTTCTCCACTGCAAATGTTATTAAGAATACTCTTGCGTTGCCTATTCCACAAATGCTTGCAGTATTTTTTGTGCATTCGCAAATGCGGTTGTTATCGTGAGTGTAATTAGCCTTTTATTACCCTATTGCCTATTTGTACTTGATGTGTGGGCAGCCTCGATCAAAACAAGCTTCTTGCAGGTTGCTATGTTAAGGACCATAAGGCTACTAAATTCAATGAAAATATTTCTTGTCATGTTTTAGTAATACAACATTTTTGTATAACTATGCATTGGCTTTCTTACCTAACTACTCAGACTAGACTAGACTAGACTAGACTACTCACATTACTCTACCAGCCAAAGCATGCTTACTGCAGCAGTTTATTTCAGACTGTCTGGCTTGCATTCAGTCAAAATTAGTTAATAGGCTGTAAGAGTAGGCTATCCCTCTGAAGTAGCCTGATGTAAGCCACCTAGTCAGTCAAAGCAAAACATCAGCTGGCAATCTCTGTTTTGGACCATCTCTACTTCATATCCCTATCAGGCACGTTGTTGGATCAGAATCCACCTATTGCGGAGTTCTATGACGATAGGCTACCTTGCATCATTCCATCAGTTGTTTAAGTCTACATGCACGGCATAGCCTCGACTACTCAAAAGATTCCTGGACGAAATATTGACAGCATTCAGGTTGCATGGTCATATCGGCCCGGCCTAAATTCCTCATTCCGACTGGCATTGCCTATCACGTCTGCACATATTCAGTATCTGGGAAGTTGTTGTTGCATCATTGCAAGCATTTTGAAGTAGTGGGACACGAACTGTCTTCAGAACATTTAATAACCCCTTTTACTCATTTTGGCTTCTCAGAAGCATAAAACCCACAATATCTCACAGCTCAACTTGCAATTTATTCACAATTTAAATAGTTTTAGGCCTACATTGCAGTTATGTCCCAGACAGCCCATGAACCCTGCTGTTCAGAACAGCCTAATAAAGCATGTAGACTTAACCAGAATATTCCCATATCAAACCCCCTTGTCTTGATCTTGCTTTAAACAAAACACTGATCTCTGAACATCCTAACTGAATATATAGCACTCAAATTATTTTGTGATTGTAGAATCTTCCCTTGAATTTAAAACGTCCGCAACATCTTGTTTAGGAAACAATATTTATTCCCCAGCGAATCAGCACTCCGTTCTGATTATATCTACAGATCTAACAGTGTTAACTACATAGCCTACATAGCCTACCTTAGCTATTGTTAGCTTAGCTGTTACTGGCAACCCATTTTCTACTTGTGTGATTGATAGGTGGTGCAACCATCTACAACAAAAACCCAAAACACAAACAGGACATGTGTTGCCAATTTCAGCAGAGGATTTACAGACTGTACTGTTGTTGTCAGCGAAGATAATATTTTAATCTAATGTGATTCCTCAACACCTGATGATACATCAAGTGCAATTTATCTATTTCAATAATTTCTTACATATTGCTCCTTTAGGTTGAGGACAGGTTTACTTTCATTCTGAGATGAAAGATAAACTGCAGACTGTTCAATATTTGTTAGCTGTGTAGTCATAGCTCATAGGCAACTAATGATGGTTCATTGATTGGTTTGAAATAAGCCACTGCAGCATGGTTTGGACCCAAAATTGAATCATGTCTCAGAGGTACGCTTACGGCTTTGTTATAAATTGTTTGCATCGTCAAACTCCTCTTCCCTTTACAAAACTCTTGTGAACACTGATGTAGATGATACATGGATACAATGTTTAAGAAATGAAAACCCTGCACCATTAGTAATCCAACTGAACATGTGTGTTAGTGTGTTTGGTGTGTGTATTTTTGTAAATATATACTGCAGACATTAGTTGCCGCTCAAGATTAGCACATAAGCCAGCCGACGACATACAACTCACTGCTGCAGGGTGAAAGCATGAGACAAGAAAGACTGGAATGTTTAATAACAAATATTCCACTAGACCACAAACTAAATTGGCAATATTTGCAAATGAAAGAGAGAGAGAGAGAGAGAGAGAGAGAGAGAGAGCAGAAAAGGGAGAAAATATGAAGCCTAAGGCAACTCTGTCACATCTCAGAGACGCTTATTATTCATAAATTACGAATAATCTTACAAACAATTACACCCTGTGTGAAGTGAAATAACAGGCAAATAAAGGAGTGAAGCCAGGGGGAAGACTGAAGAACAGCACAGACCAGCCAGTCCATTTGGACCATTGTGAGGGCATTTAGACACGATAGCATGCAGAGACGTGGAGCAGAATAATGGGCCTCGCCCCATTGGTCAGAAATTCTCCCAGCTGGGGAAAGATAAGCTTACTATCACACAAAGGGATGGGAGGTACCGCCAGTGTCACCACTTCCTGATTGGCCTCATCACCAGCAGGAAGCTTAACTAATGCAACATGAAGTGGCAGGGCTGTGTGCTCATTATGAACAGAGATGCTGCAGTAAACTACCTCCTCTGAGTGCTGAGCTATACAGCCAGAGATAGGTATGTAATTAAGGTAGGAAGGTAGGTAGATAGGTAGGAAGCACTGTCACCTCTGTACACTGACAGCTGAATGGATGGGAAACTACATAATCGACTCATATATGAGACCTGCATAGCATTTTTAGCACTTTTTTTGTCCTATTCTATTTTACTTTGTTTTAAGGGAAATGCACATGGAAGTTTTTTACCTCTGCCATGGAGGTTATGTTTTTGCCGGTGTTTGTCTGCCTGTCTGTCTGTCTCCGAAAAGTACAGATTTAGATGAAATTTTCAGACAACGTGGGTATTAGGCCAAGGCACAGATGATTAATCTTTGGTGGTGATCCAGAACACCATCTGCAATTTGTATTGGGTCAGTGACCCTATATTGCCTTGGCGGAAGTCTGCACTCTACGAGTGCTTTTCTAGTTTTCAATGGAAGGTTATTATCTTTTCTTTAGCTTTTTATTGTAATGCATTTTTTAAGGGCAGCCTTTAGCGATGGAAGTAAAAGTCTCGTGTCTTGTTCGAGCTATCTAATTGTTAGGATCACAGAGGCTTATCGTGCAGTCCGAATGCTTTAGGCTTGGATTGAAAGGTCATCTCTCGTCCATCTAACACATGAGGAGTTTGGCCTCTGGGTTCTGGGCCCCCAGGCTATAGCCACACACTAGGCAGTGGATGCAGTTTCTCTCACTATCTCATGTAGGGGATGATAAAGAGTTGGTTGGGAGTTGTTTGTGTGGGGGGGGGGAGGGGTGTGTGTGTGGGTGTTTGTGTGGGGCTGTAGCACAGATCTGCTCTTTCTACTATCTGTGCAATCAGCCTGGGAGCTAAGATGGAGTTGAAGACACCTTCTAATTCACATGCGCGTGTGTTCACACATGCACACACACACGCATGCACAAACACACACATGCACACACACACACACACACACTCACACACACACACAGAGCTTTGTCAAGCACACACTCAAACACTGACAGATGCAGGTACAAACATGTGCAGGTACACACATATGAGCGTGCCCACACATACACACACACACACCCTCACACACATCAGTGAGCCTGCAAGGTTTCTGCAAGCACCATTATGCAGCCTTCGATTATGTGTCCAAGCTGGCTGCCATTGAGCCAAGTCCTGCTTACCGATTGATAAATGCCTCACCCTGAAAAGTCCCCATTTTGTGAGAGTGTGGTGTATGTGTGTGTGTGTGTGAGGTACAAAGTGGAGGCTGCCTGTGTATGTGTGAATATGATTTTGAGTGTGTGTGTGTGTGTTTGCAGGAACACTTCTGTGCAATATCTCCCCCCCACTCATGCAGAACAGGAAGAGACGAGGTATGTGTGTGCGTGTGTGTGTGTGTGTGCGTGTGTGTGTGTGGGATTGGGGGAGGAATCAAACATCAATCCCCTCCACTGAACCACCTTTTCCAAGCCAGTGCGTACAGATGCTTCCCCATCTGTGGCCGCTTTAGCAAGGCAAGGTACAGCACGGTAAGCCCAGCTCTCTCTCTCTCTCTCTTGCTCTCTATCCCTCTCTGAGTCCACACGGCCTCCCAACAGGCTCGCACCCCCACCCCCCACCCCAACACTCCATACATCTCTGCTCTTGGCCCAGGCCCACAGGAGTTCAGGTGACACACACACACAAACAGAGAGAGAGAGAGAGAGAGAGAACCAATTTATCCATTCACCTGAACAGCTAGTTGATGGAGGAGAAAAGTGACTTGGAAAGAATGCAAAAAAAAGTGAATGTGTGTGTGTGTGTTGGCCTGTGTTCGTTCCCTACCCAGTGAAGCTGTAAATGGTGATCGGGCCATAGATTTATTTGGCGTCAGTTTCTGAATCTGTGAGAAAAGAAACCACAACATCCATTTTCAGCCAAACAGTGAGACACAGTCGCCTAAAAATAAAGAAATATGGACAGTTGAAAAGGAGACAGGAGAAAATCATCTGTGTTGAGCCTGGGCCCACCTTGGTGGTTGTTTGTTTGTTTGTATGTATGTATGTATGTATTCTTTATTTATTTTTCCCTATGGTTCTTTACTGTCTTTTGTCTGCCCAGACTGCCAGCATACCGATCACTCTCACTAGCACATTTTAAGATCATGTCATATCAGACACACACACACACACAGACACACAGACACAAACAGACAAAGCATTGCATTGTCAATTCAACTCTGAAGTTGACATCTGCTTTCTTCTTCAAGATGTCTTTCATGTTATGTTTTGTGGCATTTTGAAAATAAGGTGAAAAGGAACACACCCACACACACACACAGTGGGACTGAAGGACAGAAGAATTTGACGACTGGTGTCATTTTGAAAGTTGGAAAATTAAAGGGTTGTAAAAAAGTTGTAATTATGAAAATGAAGAAAAAAGTTAAGAGACAGAATTAGTGAGTCTGGGCTGAAACAGGCTTTTGTCACAAATCAGCGATGTGATTGGTAGTGAGTTTTGTCTCGCTGGCGGATGTCCCTGACAGCCACAGATTTAATGTAATTATCATTGTTCAAGTTGCTGTGTCTTCATTGGACATGGTGTCCAATTTCTGCCTTAAAAACAAACATTATCTTTGAGACAGATATTGTCTTTGAGACATTGTCTTTGAGACAGACATTGTCTTTGAGACGTTGTCTTTGAGACATTGCCTTTGAGACATTGTTTTTGAGACATTGTCTTTGAGACATTGCTTTTGAGACATTGTTTTTGAGACATTGTCTTTGAGACATTGTCTTTGAGACATTGTTTGCACATTTTTGCGTTGTTACCTCTTCTTCCCTTGTCAGATAATTATTTATTTTTGTGGCATGTCAGGCTTGACGCATTTATGTTGCAAATTGAACATTTCTTTACTTTTTCAGATTTGGAGACGTATGTCATCTTATGTTGGAGCTGCTAAAGTGAGATGAATACAACTCTCTCTCTCTCTCTCTCACTCACTCTTTCACTTTCTGTCTTTCTCTCCTACTACACACAAACACACAGTACCATACATAAACATTTGTGAACTCCCCTACTTCCACTGAACTTGTGCAGATGCCCTCTGGCTAAATGAGAAAAGTATTAAAAAAAACACAATGTGTGTTCATTTGCCAGCACAGGAGCACAATGAGAGCTGACTTTAATCTCCCAGGCTGTTGTCACAGCTCTGTTGTCTGTTGTCTCTGTTTTTTTTCTTAATCCAGTTAAGATTTTTTTTGTTTGTTTTGTTTTCCTCTGCGGCTCAAACCTTTGACATATGTGGAGAGTCACACGGGAGTCAGAACGTCAGATCCGAGAGTAGTCTTTAATAACACTGCAGAGTTAAGAACCCCCCACTCACCCACACCCCATCCCCCGCCATACACACACACACACACACACACACAGGTGTTGAGTTCAGGTGGTTGAACCTGAACTCAGACCACTTTAGCTTTCTTATCTTTCTCAAGTGATCAGTTTCAGGGGACGATGTTGTTTCTGATTAGAGGAAAAATCTGGTGTGAATCAATCCATAGCACATTTATTTAAGGTCCATGGAGTACTTTTTTAATAGGAAAACAAATGAGAAAAGGTAACAGAAAACGACTTTTACTTTTCCTATGCCCCATTCAGTAATTTATTATTTGCCAGTTCACTATTCGTGAGTGATGTATAAAAGTTTCTGGTTGTTTTTCCTACTGACAGCACTTGATGACCTTGAACAGCAGGGCTATGGATTGATTCACACTGGATTTCCCCTTTAAGAGAACAAACCTCATAATGCGGTCATCCAACTGCAGTTCAAGGGCATATTTTACATAAAACACTGCTGGCACTTTCAGTGCTCATACATATTTGGCTTTAAATCTTTTTGAGTACTCAGGGATCACTGTGGAAGACCGAGTAGAAGGAGAGTAGTTTTAGTATTTGAACAGTTTCTTCTTCTTCTTCTTCTTCTACTTTTTCAGAAAGTGTGCTTAAACCAGCTTACATTTTCTCATCTCCTAGTTTAGGGGAGAAAACAGTCTTGTGAGTGCCCCTCGCGATCGGGTTTGTTGGTGGAGTGAAATAAGTCAGCCTGGGGATGTCCCGGTGGAGCTCTCTGATTGGTCCACTGTGACCCTGCTAGTGAGCCATTTTGTTTCAGGAAGAGTCAGGAATCAGACAGATGAACACATTCATTGGGTTCACAAGGGTTCAATAAAACAATACAGAGTTTAGAACACAAAATCTGAGCAATTTCAGGAGAACTGAAAGTGGTTTGTGTGTGTGTGTGTGTGTGTGTGTGTGTGTGTGTGTGTGTGTGTGTGTGTGTGCTCCTCTTTTTATTCATTTGTGCAACCCAAATCTGAAACAGGAGTCAAGTCCAAACTGATTCATGATGCTTGAAATCATGTCTGGTGATCATGGGGCTACACACACACACACACACACACACACAAACAAAACAGAATTAAAACTATCCCATGAGTAAAGAGCAGAATCATCTAGAAAGGATACAAGGATAAACTTTAAATTTTTGTCACCAAGCCAGTGACACAAACACACACACGCACACACGCACACACACACACACACACACACACACACTGGGAGTTTTTGTCACAACTCCTTTTTGATTAGCAACTCTGCTGTTTGGCACAGTACACATTTAAATTGGCACAAATCATGTAAGGAGTTTGTTTGGTCTCCCCAGTGCCACTGAGCGTGCTCCCTGCCCTTGGGTCTGCTGAATAGAAAAGGAAGGGTGGGGGATATGTAACATAAAAGATGCCCAATGTCAGATTTCACACAACAGTAAGTTCCTCTCAGGGCTGGGTCATGAATCATGTATAAACTCTCTCTCTCACCTTCTCTCTCATGCATTACCCCCCTCCCCCCAATTCTCCCTCCAAGAAGTTCAAATTAGACATACTTTTGGTTGTTTCTTTGTATTTTTTTTTTGTTTTTTTTTTGGGGGGGGGGGGTGTCGTCACATCGCACATCGACTTCATTCATGCCACAGTGACTCATCACAGGAGCAGGCAAACAGTGATTGTGCGTCCTCTCTTCCAATCGTACATCTTGCATTGGTGTGTGTGTGTGTATGTGTGTGTTTGTGTGTATGTTGGGGGTGGAGGAATATCACCATGTGATGGTTTTTTATCACCTCCATAGAAAAAAAAAATCCTGTTATTGAAATTTTCATGATGAGCGAAGCTTTCGCAGGCTGACTAAATGAATGTGGGGTGGGTAATACAACATCTGAACTCAGTCACTGCTAAAACACAAAAAAAAAACAAAAACAAAAATACATAAAAGAAAGTATAGCTAAAGAATCAGATGCTGTCACTTAGAACACAGTGTAGTTCCTTTAATACTTTTGAAACATTCCCATGTTCTATGTTCTTAGCCTAACAGTCCTGGGTGAGAGTGTGGGGGAGGCTACATTTCTCTCTTGCATGCTTTGTTGCCCTAATTCCCCAGAGCTCTTCGAAGCGTACTTATCGTGGGAAAATAATGCGACTTGACAATCCTTTAGCCCCACAGTTCAATTGTAAAATAAGTGTAATGTGTGTGCCGGCGTGCTCACGATGCTAATCGTCCGTGACAGATAACCTGCTGCAGACCTTCCCCTCTAATGCACAGGGAACTAGGCAAGCAAAAGCACATTTTTTGGGGGGGTCGGGTGTGTGTGTGTGTGAAGAGGTGAGGAAGGGAGGGGCAGTCACTGGAGGGAGAAAGAGAGAAGAGAGGCAAAGAGAGAAAGAGATGGAGGAGAGAGGTGGGCTGTATAACTACTGCAATATAAGAGAGGTGTGTGTGTGGGGGGGGGGGACTAAAAAAACACACTCTAAAATGCTATACTTTAAATACCACCAATGTAGTTTTCTTTCTCTTTCTTAGAGCAGTGAGGTAAGATGAATTGAAGCTTGGGTGAGGAAAAAGAGAGAGAAATAATAGAGTGACGAAATGAGAGGATTGGGAGGTGGAGGGGAGAAAGCGAAAGAGAACACTTACATCATCATTAGACCACAATTTACAAAATGCCACTAATGGTGGCGGCACGGCGCTGATGGCGTGCACTGGGTGCATGTGCTGCACTTTCTCCCCTCCTCCGCTCCTCCCCACAGATACCTCGCTTAAAGGAAGAGAGGGAGAGAGGGAGAGAGAGAGAAAAGCAGGCCAGAGCTTCACGTGACGATGCCAAGGTGCTTTTCTACTCTACTCTCTCGGAGTGCTGTCACTACAAAGTGAAGGGAAAGTAGGCCATTAAAGAGAGTGAGAGGAAGAGAGAGAAAGAGAGAGAGATGGAGTGAGAGAGAGAGAGAGAGAGAAAGAAGGAGGGGTATTAGGGGGATACTTACGCAGAGATAGAGTGATCATAAAAAGGGGAACAGCATGGACATTATCCCCCCCACCACTTAAATCATTTAGGTCTGCTGACGACGGGTGCAAATGGCCTTATTGTTACAATATAGGGTAGATGGACAGTGTAGGCACCAGGTGCATTTAAGTGAATTGTAATTGGTCTTCATACACACTTATAGTGACTCTATCCATATCTCTGCTGTGTAGGGTCAGGGTGCAGTCGGTAGAAAAAAAAGGAGAAAATTCCCATTCCCATCAACTGCCAATTCAGTATTTGTTGCATTGAATTTTCTAATTCTTTTTCCAACATACAGAACTTTGTGACTTCAAACGAGAGGGCTATTTATTGGTTCACTCTGGATTTCTCCTTTAAGTTAACGTTTTGGTCTAAAAGAAGCCATTGCAGAAGGGCTGAGAACAGCTGTATTGTCCTGTTTCTTCGCTATAACATACAGTCTACATGATTGATATTGGAAGCTTTCACAATGAGGATGGATCTTCACTGGACATACAAAAAAAATGTCCTGAGGGAAAAAAAAAATCTAGGAATGTCACAAACATAACACAAATGTGAACCATGATTTCAAGGACTGCAAGGGGAGAAATTAATTAGAGAGAGAGATGTTTGATGTTTGAAAAAGTATGTTTGAGAGAGATGTTATGTATATTGTACGCTGACTTTGGCAACACTGCACTTGTAGTCATACTAACAAAGCACCCTTTGAATTTGAATTAGAGAGAGAGAGAGAGAGAGAGAGAGAGAGAATGCTCACTGCTAATAGATAGTGCAAGACACATGCACCTACACACACACACACACACACACACACACACTGGCTTCCACACCGCCTCTGACCTTTCCAGCTCTTCTCATCTTTCACTCATTCTCCATGTCATGCTCTTTCTCCATTTCTCTCTCTCTTCTTCATCTCTTTCTCCTGCTGGCTTGTCATTCAGCTCCCTGTGAAAGCAGGTTCAAACGTGTGTGAAGATATCTTGCTACACACGTGAAGTTTCAATCTGTGCTCTTGTGAACTTCAAGCCCCTAGACAAAGACAAAGAGAGAGAGAGAGAGAGGGAGAGAGAGAGACAGAGAGAGAGAGAGAGGGAGGGAGAGAGGGAGAGCGAGAGAGAGAGAAAGAGATGGAAAATGGACATGTCAGAAGTTAGGAGCGATGCTTCAAAAGCGCTGTGGCAGGGGCCTGGAACCGCAGGCTCAGGGTCCTCCATGGAGACAGAGAGCGGGGGAGGATAGAGAGCACTTTGACCCAGGCCTCGTGCCGGACTTCAAAAGGCAATGCGGAGGAGCGTTTGAAGTCAAACGATCATTTTCACATCAAACACTTTTCCTCGCCTAGGATCCCGCCATACCTCACAGTCTCTCCAACTCTGCATTGTGTTTTTCAATGTGGGAGGAAA
Source organism: Tenualosa thibaudeaui (assembly GCA_027481765.1). Taxonomy (NCBI): domain Eukaryota; kingdom Metazoa; phylum Chordata; class Actinopteri; order Clupeiformes; family Clupeidae; genus Tenualosa; species Tenualosa thibaudeaui. Next base: position 9,295,524 of record JAIFZK010000222.1, on the reverse strand, counting down.
ATAAAATAAAATGAAAAAAAAAACAGCTTGATCCTTATATGTATGGCCGTGTGTGTTGTGTGTGTTTGCATGCATCCGTGCATTGTGTGTGTGTGTGGGTGGGTGGGTTGCATGTGTGTGTGTGTGCTTGTGGGGGAAGATTCTCAGCCTGTCTTGTGTTTGCCGAGTCTTCTGAGCTGGGCGGCGCCATGACGACAGGGGATGAGGAGAGAAGTGATGAGGGGAGAGGGCTGATCAAGTGAGATGAAAGAGGATCCCCAAATCTCTCCTCTTCTCTCTCTCTCTCTCTTTCTCTCTTTCTGTCTTTATCCCTAAGCTCTTCGTGTGCTGTGCCGCACAGAACCGAGGTGTGTACTCGCTCTCTCTCCTCGCTGTTCACTTTGTAGTCAAGAGGGCCTTTGTAGCTCCGACTTCATGCACTCAAGTGTTCTTACGGGCCTCAAAGCCAGGATGCAAGGAGAAAGAAGACAGACAGACTGGGTCGGGCTCTCTTTTTCTTTGTGCGTGTGTTTGTGTGTGTGTGTATGATTGTGCATGTCTGTTGGTCTGAATGCTCGGTTTTAGTAATGTATAGGCCATTCTTCATTCTTTCTGTATGGCTGTGTCTGTACATTTCAGAGAGAGAGAGAGCAAAAGAAAGATTTATAGACACAGATAAAACGTTACAGAGAGAGTGAGAGAGAGAGGGGGCATATTGGTGAAGACAATGTAGTGTAAGTGGATTGGAATAGACATTGGAAAACAAGGAGACGAGGGAGGATGGAGGATGGGGGGATGGGGAGGGGAGGGTGGTAGTATGGATGGCGGGGTGGATAACAGTAGCCCAGGGCTGGGTTAAAGGGTTGTGCTCTCTTAGGCTGTTCTGTCACTTTATCTAAGTGTCTCCCGCTGGTCAGTCTACGCCCTAATACAGCCAAATTAGAGAAGTGCATGTTCTCCACCATACAACACACACACACCCTCTTTCTCTCCCCATCTCTGTCTTAATCAAATAAAATATCAGTGTTTTATTAGAACGAGTAAATAAAGTGATTGTTGCCAAAGTGGTATGTATAACATGGTAGCAACATATAAGTTAAGGGACAACGGCCTTCGAGGCGTCCTGATAATAACGGGCAATAACGGATGAGGCGGGCCGAAGAACAGTTTGCCTACGCCAAGTCCATTATTCCCCTGTATCAAGATACCTCGAAGGTTGTTATCCCGCTTATCACCAGGTTGCAACTGATGCGTATAGACAATAAGCAAGAAAATCGGTTGCTGTACTATTTTCTTTGGTTACTGACCATGGTGAGCTTGATAACAGCTGATTCCATTGTTGCTTGCTAGTTCAACTACTGCTTTGCCATTATTGTTATAGTTGCCATTCAGAAGAGCATTGATATGAATTTTTTGGGAAAGTTTTTTTATTACATTTATTCATTTAGCATTTTATCAAAAGCGACTTACTTTTTGTCAACCATCAGTTGTTCAGGGCCAGACTAGCCTAGAGCAACTTAGGGTTACATGCCATGCTCAAGGGCACAACAGTGGCAGCTTGGATATGAACCCACAACTTTTCAGGCTGCCACCACCAGTTTTTAATTTTTTTTTTTATCAGATCTGCTTAATAGATGTCCCGTTATTGGGGGATAACAGCCAACAGTATTTCATTTCTCTAGGTGATAATAAACCATAGAGCACTTATCAAGAGTAACACTGTTGAACAGCCCGTTTTATGAGTCTGCATTCAAACCAATATTCAATACCTATTAACATTTATCCACTTGGCTGAAGCCTCCACCCAAAAGGGTGTGTATTACGGTACAGTGTTATGTAGGATGTTGCATGATGTTATCTGTAACACTGCACTAATTTGTGTTCTCATCTAATCTAAAAGTTTGTTTTAGCCCAGCATTGTAACTAAGAAGACATTTGCCTTTGTTCAAATATTGGCACAGTTCAGTCAGACGACAGTGATTTGATCATGTTAAAGTGAAAAGAAAACAGCTAAACTAAAAGTGTCTGTAAACCCATGTTATTCTAATGGTACACACACACACATACACACAGCAGTGTTGTAGCACAAAATTCTTTTCCTGCGTGTGTGCAAACACATCTCCAGTAGGACTCCAGTATCTCATTGCATTAGCATGTAGAGTTCTCCACTCGCCCGGGCCACTGAAGGAGCTTTAATAGCACACATGTTGTGCTGGGGATTAGGGGACCCCCATGTGCCTGGGCTGCTATGCTAATGTGCTACTCCTCTGTCTAGCATCTGGCTAGCACATCCCTAGCTCCCCCTCCACAGGAAATTAATGTTTTTTTCGAGGGCTTTTCAAGGGTGTGTGTGTATGTGTGTGTGTGTTTGTGTGACTGGGTCTGTGTGTGTGCCTACTCTAGTGTTTGCATACAACTTGCGTTCATCTGTGTGTACATGTGTGAGTGTGGGTGTGTATGTGTGTGTGTGTGTGCATGTTTGCACTCGAAACAAATAGAAACAGATTGTTTATGTCTGCGTGTGGGTGTGCTCAGGGTTTGACTTGAACTATCGGCTATTAAACGGCGAGCCACCTGCCGCTGCACATGATTCACCACGCTCGGGCTCAGGCTGTGCTCTCACCTCAGGCAAAATAAACCAGCCTTAATTGACTCTCAATATTATTTAATTACAGCCCCCCGCAGAACGTTCTGGAAGCCAGTGTACCAATCCTGTCCTTGTCTGCCAGACCACCCTTGGACTGTGCAGGAGCTATACTGAATGAGAGAGAAAAGAGTCAGTGAGAGACAGAGAGGGAGTGTGTGTGTGTGTGTGTGTGTGTGTGTATGTGTGAGAGAGAGAGAGAGAGAGAGAGAGAGGGAGAGAGGAATGAGTGCCGATAACCCATGTCAAAGCATATCTCAGATTATCAGAGCCGGAGAGAGAAAGAAAAGGTTATCTTAGTGGGACTGTGAGTGCACTTGATTGTAGGAGTATGCCACTGCTGCTGCTGTACTGGGCTGGTGCCTGTGTGTGTGTTTGTGTGTGTGTGTGTGTATGTGTGCCCAGGTGGGTGTCTGTATGTGTGTGTGTGTGCTTGTGTATGTGTGTGAGTGTGTGTGCACGGGTGTGAGTGTGCGTGTTTGTGTGTGCACAGAGGTAGAGTAGACTTGAGAAAGTGAGCCAGTCGGGGTGTAAAGCGAGGAGAGTTACAGTAAGAAACTTTGGATCAAATTCCTCCAACACGATTCCTGTGTATGGAAGCGGCAACTCTCATAACGGCATCTTATGCATGCTTTGCCGTGAAGACTGGATGTATCCAGTGTGTAGAGGGATGTCTTGAAAAATGAAAGCCAAGCTGAATGTAAGGCCTGACATCTGCAGGGGCGAGCAACGGCCTTGTGTTTGTGCTCATCATTAATTAGTTCTTTGGCTCTCCAAGAAGCAGGTCCTGTGAGGACTTCAGCGCTCATGGTAGTTTCGGTGAAAATACAGCAGTGCTTCCTCATTTCCTGGCCTTCACGCCAGCCGATTGTGGTCCATCTCTGGCCTCGGCTAGTTCCAACTCCAGATTTGCGTAAGTTGCTTGACTTTGAAATGCAAAGTGTAAGAGAACCGCAAGCAAGAGTCAATGATTTTTCTTCAAATTTGATTTCAAATGCATGATCATGTCGAGTTCACGGCCTTTTAAGAAGTTATTCGACTCTAATGGACTTTGTGAAAGCTGACAGCCACTGTCCTTAACCCTGGTTTCTGGGTAGGACTCTGGGTCACTCCTCCGACGTGACAGAACATGCTCTACCCTTGGGTGCATTTTCAGATAAATTAAACTCCACATGAATATTCAAAAGACTCTATTTTAATTGTTTCAAATGATGTCTTAACAATTAAAATCAAATTAGTTGTACTTGTATGCAAATGGCTCGGCACGCAGACAGAAGGGTGGTTGTTACTGGAGAGAGAGAGAGGGGAGGTAGAGACATCTGACCCATGTACTGTGTCCATTAAGTACTGGGAAAGTGGATGACCTACCTCTGTATGTTCTGTTTCGAAGCATAGAAGTCTGTTTTAATTGTGGTCTATTATTTAAAGGTAAATGTAAAAGTCTATCCACAGGGTTTGATTATGGTTAGCTTTTAGCTTTTAGCCGTCTCTCTCTCCCTCCCTTATGCTTTCATCTGTGTGGCATCTTGTGTCGGTTCCGATGGCAACAGTTAAGCCTCTTTAGACTTTCATTGTCCCTGCGAGACGGAAAGCGCAGGAGGGAGACTGACAAGAGGACGTGGCTGCCGAGACTCGTGCCCCAAGGAGCAAAGTTCAGGCCATGTTTGCTCTAACGTGCCGTGACGATGACGGACGGACCATTTTCCACCCAGCTGCCCGGGAGCCTTGCCGGGCTTTGGTAAGCAGATCATCCATTCCGCGTGTCGAGCATGGTGGTATTCATTCGGCCCGAGGGTGGCACAGCAAGGGATTATCACTGCAGTGGAGGGGAAAAAAAAAATTCCACATCATTGCTACCGCTTCCTTTCATTCTCTCTCTCTCTCTCTCTCTCTCTCTCTCTCTCTCTTTCTCTGTTTTACTGTTATTTTTTTACACTTGACAGTAGCATGGGTCTGACATGCAGACAAACACAGCAATGTGGTCACTGAATCTGTCCAATGGAGAAGAAAAAAAAGAAGAAGAAAAAGCAGTGTGTGTGTGTGTGTGTGTGTGTGTGTGTGTGTGTGTGTGCTCTAAATGTGTGTATGTGTGTGTGTTGTACCCAGCTGTTGGAAGCCAGTGGTCTCAGGGCCTCCATCCTCTCCAGAAGTGTGTGTGTGTGTGTGTGTGTGTGTGTGTGTGAGTGGGATAGGGAGGCTTTCCAAATCACCCTTAAAAGAACGGCCAAGACCCTAACACACACCTCCCCAGCCAAGACCCTAACACACACCTCCCCAAAACTGCTCACATGCTAGCTATCACATCAAACGTCCTGCTGTGCCATTCAAGACAATAGCCAGAGCTGTGATCCAACCATGGAAGCACTTGTAAAGCCAAACAAACAAACAAACAAACAAACAAACAGGGAAAACGTTTACCACCACCCCCATCTCTCTCTCTCTCACACACACACACACACACACACACACACAGACACTCATCCCATTTGGGGAGGTCTTCAAGTGTACTTGGCAGAGGTGTTTAGATGGACCAGGGGAGCATTCTCCTACACACACACACACACAGACACACACACCTCTTCGCTCCAAAAACACCTGGCAGCAGAGATGGGCAAAGAGCAATGCCATCATGCTGTCGCGCCCGGGCACCCGCTAACTATCACCCAAGCGACCACTATCATCAGAGCAAACAGATGGAACCGGTGACATTTTTCGCACAGTGTCAACGCCAGCTTGGCCTCACTCAGAGTTGCCCGTTGTTTTCTTTTTTTTTTCACCGCTATCAAACACTTTTCCAGTCTGCTCATGCATTCCAGCAAATTGCTAAACTCTCCAAAAACAAACACCTTTTTTCCCCTTTTGTGCGTCCACTTGCTTCAGTAAATCACCAAAAACCAAAAAATGTGCCACTGTGCCACTATCAAACACTCTTTTTTGCATCTTTGCTCACTCCAGTCCCCCATTTTGTTTTTGCAATAGGATTGAAAAGAGTGGCACGCTGAAGCCAGAGGGTAATTGGCGAATTTGTCATATGTCAGGATTTTTGCCCTCCACGATCTCCGGTAGGGGCTCGCTACCTCTGCAGTGATGACAGACATGAGTAATTTGGCCAAGGCGAAGTGGCTTCGCCATAAAAATGTAAATGTTTACCCTTTCTACTTGTCAGGGAGCTGTTATCGGCACTTTACAAGCAGCGTCATCTAACGGCAGGCCGTATATCTCCAACCCAACTCGCCCGGGTATTTCAGCAATCCTAAATGTTGTAAACCTTGGCTTAACTTGTTCAATTTGACTTTTCCTGGGTGATTTACAATCCACTGGGAGCGATTCAGGTCTCAAGCTGTCCCTCACTCCAGTTAGATATTTAATTTTTTGAGGATGGAGGAGAAATGAAAAATTGCTTTTGGTTGAAGTATGTGTTGATCACACACACACGCACACACATACACACACACACACACTTCTTTCCCTTTCCATCCCAGACATTCTCATTTCTCACATCAATTGTGTCGAGCTGAAGCCACTTGACTCTCTTTCCCTCATGTGCGAAACTGACACGGGTGAAACCATGGCAAAATGACTGATATGTTTCCTTTCTCTTGTTGGACGCCAATTCAAGTCATTTGCCCAGTCCAAATGAAAGGAAAATATAAATATATATATAGTGTGCAAAGATAAATAAAACCACTAAAGGAAGGGAAGGTTAAAATGCTCCCCATTCTGTCCTCATTCCAGTGCCACTGTAGGTGCCTATCCAACATGGGCTGCTGTTATCAGTACTGGCCACAGCAGCCAGCCTCAGAGCTTCAGAGACGTTATTTAATAAGATTTTGCCATGCCAAATGCACAACCGTATTGGGACACGGCATGAGGACAGCACAAGATTTTGCAAAGTTCCACTAGTACAAAAAAAAAGACAGTAAATCCCTCGTTAAAATGAACTGTCAAGTTTTTTGCCTGTCAGGAGAGAGGGGGAGAGAGAGAGAGAGAGAGAGAGAAAGAGACTGTCCATCTGAAAGCTGACTAGAGAAAGAAGGGCTGTGTGTGTGTATGTGTTGCCTGTGTGACTTGAGTTTTATGTCTCTCTAAAGCTCACACTTGATAAAATCCTCTATTGTATCATGGAATATTGCATTATGGGGTCTCTTTTTCCTTCTTTCATTCGTTCTTTTTTGTCTTTTCTTTTTTCTGACTCTCCACCTCAAACACTCTTTTGAAGTGAAATGTTTTTTTTGTGCAATCCTTGTGCTCCTTGACAACAGGACAGGTGGGGGTTTAGTAGGGAACCAAAACAAAAAAAAAAGGTGGGAAAATATCAGAGGGAGATCGTTTCATAGCTGTGTTAAATCCGTGGCCATTTTAGTCATGCTTGCCTTTGAGACTGTCATTTGCATTACTCTAAGCCCGAGACTTCAAACAGCAGCAAAGTAGATTTGGGAATGCCGCTGAAATTGAGTTGACCCGTTGGTTGTCGGGCGGGTGAAGGTGGATGGGGGGTTTTGGGCAGCACAGGGCGATGAAATAACGCCACCCTATCCAACTGTCAAGACTTCCTAATTAAACACATCAGTCAGCGGGTATCCAGTGGAGGTTAAGCTCCTCTCCAGTGGCACTTTAATGGCGTGTGCTGCTGTCTTTAATGCAGACCCCCCACCCACCCACCTCTCCGTCCGGCCCCAACCCGTGTGGAGGGTTTGAAGTGAAATTGTTTGGGTATTAGCCACCTGAACAATCGTCACACCGCAGTGACTTGTTAATTTGCGCCTGTGAGTGCTCATGCATTCTGGCTTAGAGAGCAAAATTGAAGTTAGGGGAAGGCACGGGGTGCTTTAAAGAGGCATGTATGAAGCCTCTGAACTATTGAGGGGAAGAGGGATGAGGTGAAAGCCTCTGAGCAGACAGAACATAGCAAGAGATAGATACAGAACAACTTTGGAAGCATTAGCATCAAACTATTAGCAGAGTTTCTATTATGCTTTATCAAACATGCTTTTTTTTTTTTTTTTCTTCCTCCACCTACTTGAGGGCTAAAATTACAAGCAGTGTTTTGACCCTGTCATTTTGACAGGCCTGCTGTCTGTTTCTGTTTGCCAGACGGTGACAGTGACACAAGGCCCACTCCTTTTCCGTCCGTCTAGAATAGGACTATAAAGCCGTGATTATCACACCAGACTCTGACACTGAATGACACCACTGTGTTGAGTTTTGAGCCTTCAATGAGCGCAAGGCTCTGCAAAAAATGTAAGAGAGCATGACATGTTGTGACACATTAAGAACTGGATTATTTTATGTTTTGTAATATTGTGTATTTATACTTGTATTTCATACAGCATTTGCACTGGCGATGTAGTTGCACTGACACTCTCTTGCACTATGGTTACCATAGCATCCTTCTGTACATTTTCCCACCACTCATTTCACACTCTATGACTTTACCTTAATGGCATACAATTTTTCCTCTGGGTTTGTGAAATGTGTGTGTATGTCACGTGTATGTCACGTGTATGTCTCGTGTATGTCATTTTTTAGATTCTATGGGATGCCTGAATTTCCAATAGGATACATAAAGTGTCTATCTATCTATCTATCTATCTATTCTCCACAGTAGAAAGGTCTCTCCCTCCACAATTGATGTCATGCAACCCTTATTAAGTCTCTGATAGTCTGAGCGTGTAATTCTTTTCTTACCTTGAAATGGCATTGGTTGATACAGTGACAGACATAATCCGTGAAGGCATTAAGTGCATGTTGCCACACGTTTTATGTTTAAAATATTACCAGGTAGATGGTATTGATCACGGCTGTCTCGAGAAGCTGATTCTCCTGGCCTCATCATGCAAAGCTCATGTCATCTGTGGGGTCAAAGACGCATTAAACATGTGCTTTAAATGCATGAAGTGTGTGTGTGTGTGCAGTGTATGTCATTCTACCTGTAATCTGCAAATGAATGCATTCAACCATGTTAGGAGTAGGCAGTTCACGTCTCTTTCGGCGAGCACACTGGATAAAGCAGGTCACATTAATTCATTAGGCATATTCATTTGTCACAGAACCACCTTTTTTAAAATATTTTTTATTGCCCATATTAACCCCCTTTGGTGCATCCTTTGGTACCACATCAAATAACCAACTAGCCCTGGAAATGACACAGTGAGACAGCTTCATTTTCCTACCGCTGAGTGAGTTTTTTGCCCGTGTCTTGTTAATGGAAAAGAGATGATTCTACTGATTCTGTAGTACCAAGGTGCAATGTGGTTAATGCACTTTGATGTAACAGATGATATGGTCAAGAGAAATAGTGTGGTCATGGTAAATTGGTAAATTCATACAGATCCTAGTAAGACCATAAAATAAAATCCCATGTACTCTGTAGTCAAAGGTTGTGTTATTTAAAGTAAATGCAAATTTGTTTCTTATAATGTTTTATCTTTGTTTGAATTCATCTAAATCCTTAAAGGGGAATCCTTAAAGGAGAAGTGTAGAAAGCCTGAAAAAAGGAGTGCACTTTGATGTTAGCATCTACTTATGATAGCACCATAGCAACTAAGCCAGGGATGGCCACACTTTACTTTGGCCATACACTGACAAATCTAGCTAAAAGAAAGCTAATGAAAAGTAAGCCAGTTTTAAACCATTCGTGAAAGAGTGAGTGCATTTTAGTGAGTGCAGAAACACCCCATGCTATCTAAAACACTAAGTTGTGTTAACCCTACAATTAACTTAGCAATTACTTATACTGTCAATCAGTTTGATAATGTTAATCAGCTATTGCGCCTGAATCCTCGCACGCTGTAATTAGTCAACTCTTTGACTTCAGGTGACTCTTCAACCAACCAGTGTATTTACTTCAAGTTGTGCAGTGGAACCAAAGCATCCAAGTGCAGGAAAAAGCAAACTCAAAAATGTAGACAAAGGCCTGAAATAAAATAAAACAAACAAACAAACAAACAAACAAACAAACCAAGTGATGCAGAGACAAAATAGATGAATGCTCTTTCCCAGCAGGGTTCACATCTGCATTAATAAATGCACTGGAACATTAAACTACTTCTTTTCTTTTCTTTTCTTTTTTTGTTCTTGGGGCAGTGGCTGATATTATTTCCGATCAGCTCTTTATGGGGAAGCTGAAGAGCCTCAGCTGCTACAGAGTAAAGACGAGACGTCAAGAGACCACAGCCTTTCCCCTTCACTTCCCCCGCACTTAATTGACACACTGCTTATCTAATTGTAACTTACGCCGGGCGCACATTCAGCCTTTGTTCCTGCTAAAATATGACTTCCCCTCCCCATTGATGCTGTACATTAGCATTTGCACTTAATCACACTGACTCTCTCTGCTCTCTGCTCTCTCCTATATCCTTATCGACCGCTACACATTGGAACCTCTCCCCACATTTCACAATAGTTTGGAAGACTGGAGGAAGAAGGGGAAGGAGTGTTTTCTTGTTATTTTCTGTCTGGCTCTTGTGTCTTTTGAGACGGCTCTGTTTTGTCTCCTGTTTGCTCATATGTGTCCTTAGCCAAAGGCCAAGAGATGACTTGTGTGACAGTCTGTGAGTGTGTTCTTGTTTCTTTATGAGTTTGTGTGTGTTTGTGTGTATGTGTGAGTGTGAGTGTGTGTGTGTGTGTGTGTGTGTGTGTGTGTGTGTGTGTGTGAGAGTCAACTCAGCTCAGGTGTTCTCTCCTGTGGGTTCTCACCATCATAAGTTATCATTCTGGTCATTCATCAGATAGACACACATACACATGCTCTCTCTCTCTCTCTCTCTCTCTCTCTCTCTCTCTCTCTCTCTCACACACACACACACACACACACACACACACACACACACACACACACACACACACTACCCTTGGGTACTTGTGCACACAATCAGTGACTTTGAAAGAAAAAAAAATGGCAGCCAATCTATGGACATGTAAATCTATTCTCAGTAGCATCCAAGTGCAGAACAGCGGACAAACTGCTAGGTCACCATACTGGCCTTGTCTGTGTCCTTGACCCTAAATCCACTTCCTTCCACACCCTCTGTCATGTTCAACAAAAAGTGTTTCTCCCTCAGTTAACCAGTGGCCTAGATTCAAAATGGCTCCCTGCTTGTAAAAGAGACTTGTGTGCAGGCAGCCCCCTGTGATCTGCACTGATCCAACATGGCCGCCGTCTCCAGTGGCACCCAGTGCTGTGTAGGTGATTGTGGTTCTTGTTCTCCGTCGCCCAATGGGGGAAACAGCCAAGTACATGTGCCCACACCACCATCCCCACTCTTGGCATGTGGCAAAGTGGTCTGGGGGTTGGACACTGCCTGCACAATCACATCGCTACAGGCTTTTCTCTCTCTTTTTCTTTTCCTTCCTTGGGCACAGAAGCTGGCGAAAGCCTCGGAGAGTAGCTCACAAGTGTTAGCCATGCTGTCTGAGCCATGTAGCAACTGCTGCTTTCAGCTGGCGGGGGGGGATAAGAGGGGCATTAAATTGCACATAGCCCACAATCCAAACGAGGAGAAGTCTATTTGTGCAGTTAATCATTTTTATTTGTTTGTTTCAAACTTTAATTTTAGGGCTTTCACAGTAAACTTGGTTCTGCAGTCAGTTATGTTATAGCACCGGGCGGAGATTGTGTTATTTTTGTTAGGGCCATTGGTATGAGAGGCAGAGCCACCCATTCAAATGAAGTTTTGCTGAAAGCCAGTGCACAGATGGGTGGTGAAAATTAATTTCTGCAAATTACATTTCATATGTAGATTGCAGCTGGTCTAGTGTTTTGAGAGAAAACTGTGCCTGTGTGACCATGAATGTGTACTGGTGTGTGTGTGTGTGTGTGTGTGTGTGTGTGAAGATGAGTCTGTGGGTGTTTTCATGCATGTAAGTGTAAAAACTAGGTGCATATGGAAATGCATAAGATCATATTGATAGAATCGTTGGCACACACACACACACACAGACACACACACACACACACACACACACAGACACCCAAACTGATACACCAGCTCTGCTCCCCTTGTCACTCTTAGCCATCCCTCATGTGTAGGCTACCCTGTAAGCTGTTAGCCTGTAAGCTGTTAGCCTGTAAGCTGTGGCTGGATGGGCCAGCCGTGGGCCCTGTGGCCTCCTCTGGAAAGGGTCCAAGCCGAATTGCTCAGAAGCAGCAGCACAAACATACACACACACACACACACACACACACACACACACAAACATACACACACACACACACACACACAAACATACACACACACACACACACACACACACACACACACACACACACACAAACATACAGCCTCTCCTCTCTCCACCTCCTCCCCAAAACACTCCAATTTTCTGCCTCTTATAACACAGATGCAAGCTATACTTTTGGCTAGTGAAGACTGCAATCTTCTAGTGTGCAGTAATGCCAGACAGACAGGCTGAGCGAGAGGGCAGAGAGAGAGAGGGAGAGAGAGAGATTGAGAGAGCAGGAGGAGTGAGAACAGAAACTCGACGATATGAGGAGAAATTAATAGAGGAGGCGACACACAAAAATGGCACGAGGCATCTTTCACTAATTTGTAAAAAAGTAAATAAGACTTTTCACAGACATTTCTTTCTTTCTTTCTTTTGTTTCTCTCCCTCTGTCTGTTTGTTGACTAGACATCAGGCTGGAAGAACTGGCAATGCCAATTAACTAATCAGGGCAAGAGCCCAGCAGAAAGGTAAGACGTAGAGTGAGAAAGAGACAGAAACACCTGTTATGGAATGTCATGACCTTTTATAACCCACTTCTGCTATGCAGCCCACATACTGTGTGTATACGGCACTTCCTGTATATGCCATAGTTGTTCACAGCCTACATATTACATTGCATCGCCCAAGTATATATGGTAAATGGACTGCATTCATCCTATGAGTACTCAAGGTGCTTTACAGAGTATGCTTCACATTCACGCATTCACACACATGGATTCTGTACCACCTACACCACCACCGCCCCATCTATCTATCTATCTATCTATCTATGCACATATGTATGTATGTATGTATGTATGTATGTATGTATGTGCATTAAAATGTATACAGTATGTTTGTTTATTTAAGAAAACTTTATTAATAAATAAAGTTCCTTCCTTCCTTCCTTCCTTCCTTCCTTCATTCATTCATTCATTCATTCATTCATTCATTTATTTATTTGAACTTCTAGTGTAATGCCTTTTATCATCATTGCCTTGGCTTGAACAGTGATACAGTGTCAATAAGGTGTTCCACAATGCCAAAACAATACAAATCAAGTGATGTATGATAAAATCAAGTGATATATGATAAAATCTGATCAAATCTAATTTATTGGAATGACAATACATAAAAAATCACACAGCTTGTGTAGCTGAATATTCAGTGGCCTCTTTGGTGCTGGTTATTTCC
>JAIFZK010000222.1:9255000-9277500 GCA_027481765.1 Tenualosa thibaudeaui | reverse complement strand
TCGTAGTAATTTATAATCTAATACTCTTTTGAGAGTGCATGTCTCTGTTTCCCTTACAGAATTCTTTTAATTAATATGACTTACATTTTATTGTTTACAGCTTACATGAATGAATGTGCAATAAATCAAAGGATTATGAACAACAGTAATTATTCTGAAATTGCTTTCATAAAAAATACGAAGCAGGAATGTGTAAACAGTTTGCACCAAAATACTTGCGAGTATTTGTTGGGGGGGGCTTTGACATCGTCAAAGGACAAAAATCTTAATATATAATAATACGATACCCCCATTTGACCTAACATGAAGAAAGACACAGAAAGGAAATAATTTTAATTAGTCCAAACTAGGCGCATATAGTATTCACCTATATTCACCAGTATTCACCAGGACGGTGAACTCAGACGTGGCAAAAAAACAAAAATACGTGGGGGGAAAATCCAATATCCAGTGTCTGAATTATTATTCTGCCCTACCTCTTTTTCCCGTCCCTTATTAATTAATATTACTGAGCAGCCTGCGCTGATGAGGACCTCGTAATGAGGATGGCAAAGTAATGATATCTCATTATTTCCCCACTTTCCTCCTGGATGCCAGAATCTGCTAGCAGTGCAGTCTAGTCTAAGCACCGTGCCTACAAGGGATTTCAGTGCAAACACACACACACACACTCACACTCACACATGCCCACAACACACACACACACACTCACACACATACCCATGCCCACAACACACAAACACATGCACACACGTGTGCACACACACACACACTTTTCCCCACCACAGATGTGTGCACACATAAATACTGATGCATACAGTACAAGCACAGCTCCCCAAACTGAACACAGCACATAGTCACTGATCCTTCCAGTGGAGCTGATTTCAAAGTAACAATTTCCAGAAACTTAGTTACTGATTATTTGTTTTAATAGACTATGCATAGGCATAGATTATGTTTTTTTTAAAATCTAAATTAATTTGAGAACCAGCATCTAATGCTCATGGGGCTAGGAAACCTGTTTCGCTCTTCATTTATGTTGTACCAAATTTTCTCATTCTGCTTACTGACGGCACTCGATGACCTTAAACAACAGGGCTATGGGTAACCTTAGGCAACCTTTCATCAACCTCAGGCTAACTATCTTTACTGTTCGTGCAACATTGCACATGGACTATCTCATCATGAGATCCCACTCTCCAGCTCAGGCTTTGTGTATGAGCACTATTCACCCACTGACACACACACACACACACACAAACACAAACACACACACACAAACAAACCAGACCCAGATCACACTACACCACACAACACCCCATATCAGCACCACTGCTTCACCCACGACTCAATTTAAGATGTCAATATAACAAAGGTGGACATGGGGGGGGAACAGAGTCCCACTAATTTAACACAGCAATCTCCTCTGGAAGGATCATTATGGGCTGCAGGTAATGTCTCCAGGGCTGTTCATAAGCAAACTGCCATGGGGATTGATTTCTGGCATATGAGGGGGATAATGATGCTTTAGTTGCCGATGCAGAGCTGTGCTGTTCGAAGGGAGTTCTTCCTGGGTCACTGAGGGCTATTTCTGTCGTTGTTTGTGCCTGATATTAGACAGAGCCAGTCACATGGGAACAAAGATAATTAGAATCGCAGGTTAGAATTGGTGAGAGAAGTTGTTCATGTATACCTGTCTATATGGATTTGTGTGTGTGTGTGTGTGTGTGCATGTGCTCTTCCTTACCTGTGTGGCAAGACTCCATTATCCCCTGGTGAGAACTGGAGGCAGACTGGTCATCCATTCTCATTGACTATATGCTGATTGGTGTCTGGGGGAGCAGTGTGTGTGTGAGAGAAGGGAAGCCCACCAGTGGGGGCAGGTGTACCTCGGCCAGGTGCTGGTAGTAGGGGTGAAGGTAGGGGGTAGTGGTCTGCAGAGCGTGCAGGTGCTGATAGTGTTGCTGTTAAAGCTGCTTGGTGGTCCTGGCCATGAGGGACCAGCCAGACAGCAGGTGCAACACTTACATGGTGGACCACAGGACTGCTTCTTTAGTCCAGTCTGCCTCCATGGCCAATTACACTGATGCTCTACCACTCACTGTAAAGAGGAAGGTCAATTAAGTTCAAATGGACCATGCAGATTTTAGCTGTAAAAGACTGACTGGGTAACATTTCAGATTATCTTTCATTAATAAGCCATCAGCAGATCAGTATTAGCTTTGGACAAATAATGACCTAATCACAACCAAAAATATCCATATCCAAAATATACAAATGCTTTTGAAAGATAGTTCATGTGTTTGCTGATGTGATTGTTTACAGTATGTTTACAAATGATTTGTACTGTTATTTCAGGGATCCTTAGAACATCCCTAAAAAGACAGTACAAAATAATTGTAAACATAACATGATCACATTCTGAGTTATACGGTATCTTAGCAAATCTTTAAAATGATTTGTTCATAGCTAATAATAGTTTGTGAGTTCCAAACTTGCTGCTGACTTTGTATATAGACTCTGAAATTGCTGCTGTTTTTGTAAATCATGTTTTTGCAGCATTACACATCTTTTTGCACATTTTACACATTATTCTGCACATCATACAGAAATTCTTACAGAGTTTTTGTCTTGTGGAAGTGTTGCTTGTTAGGAAGTGTCTCTTATCTGTTGAGCAGTTTACTGTTTAGTGTTTGGAAAAATGTCCTTATTAGTTGTGCACCTTTTTCACTTTAGTGGTAGGAAATGTGTTATCTGTTGTAGACATCTGCATTTTCTTCACCGTGGGGTAGCGAGAAACCTACTGTAGATTCCTCTGTATGTCTAGCACATGTGGAGAAACTGACATATCATTGGAAGTTAATCTAAAGACTGTTACAGGCATACCAGGTAACATTGGATGCTATTTTTAGGTTAATTGACCACTTTCATTTCTTTGATGGTTAAATTGCACATTACAGGGTAAATAAAGGCTCTCTCAGCTCCCCTTACCTCTTCTTCACAGATTTACAGTACTTGCGAGATGAAAACAGTGCCCCATTGTAAAATGAAACCGAAACTCTCTCCTTATGAATTCACGTTTATTGCCTTGTTGGTGAACATAACTCAGTGCTGGTTTGTATTCTTTGGTTTGCAAATAAATCCTAGAGTTAGGGTTAGTGGTTAGGGTTATGTATTGGTGAGAAACGATTGCTTGCTGGAGATATTTAAATAAAAAAAAAAAAAAAAACTGGATCAACCCTTGACTGATATCCTGCCTTGACTGATAGCATTTTAGCTCAGCGGTCACAAGTCCTCCCTCTGTTTGTTGACTGTATATGGTAAAAATGCAATCGGAGACAACAAGCAACAAGCTCAACGTGATCAAATCCAGAGCACTGCAGGGAGATAATCGAGCAGAAATGCATAAGGTGTGGCTAGGCTGGTCCTAGTAGTTTGATGCTCTTTTTCTCGTTTTTGGTTAGAAATCTGTCTGCTTTTAGTTGTACATGTCTAATGAAGCAGAGGTCAGAGTAAACCCTAAAATAAATGGAAATTAATGTGTTACCATATAAGTGTTTGTTACACATTCACACACATTTACAATATCCACTTTAAAGTGTGGATGACTTAAACACACACACACACACACACACACACACACACACACACACAATCCCATCACATTTAAAGTCTGCTCAAACATACATCAGGGGGAGCAGGCATACAATATAAACTCTGGGAATTCCGGCTTTAAAGTGTCATGTTTGGAAAGGCCTGGAAGAGTGAGAGACTCTCTGGGTGCGTTAATGTCTGGAATGCGTTAATCCTAGCAAAGCCCCAAAGCCAGTTTATGTAGCGACAGCTAGACGAGAGGAGAAGAGAGGAGGTGAGAGAAGAAGAGGGGAGAGGAAAGGAGAGGAAGGAAGAGGAGAGGAGATGAGAGGAGGAGAGGACGAAAGAAGAGAGGAGAGAGGAGGGGAGAGGAGAAGATGGGGAGAAGAGGGGAGAGGAGAGGAGAGGAAAGAAGAGGAGAAGAGAGGAAGGAAGAGGAGTTGAGATGAGGGGAGGAGAGGAAGGAAGAGAAGAGGAGGGAGGAGGGGAGAGGAGAGGGGAGAGGAGAAGATGGGAAGGAGAGGGGAGAGGAGAGGAGAGGGGGGATGAGAGGAGAGGAGAGGAGAGGAGAGGGGAGGGGAGGAGGTGTCAGACATAGTCTCTCCACTGTATATGTGATGGTTGAAGGGCTGAACCTGGAGTTGCTCTCTGGTCCATGGGTGCATTAGTCTGCTTGAGTAATTGAGACACGCTGCCAACACAAGACCCTCCTGGACACAGTAATGCATTGTTTACATCATACAAATACAAATGATGACACAAAGAAATTAAAAACATGGTATGCTGTTTAAAAGAGATCTTGGACTATATTTAGGACTACAACATAGCAATTATTCATGTTAACCCACCCTTCTCTCTGTCCATAGACAAACATAAACATTCCTTTTGTTTTTGTTGTGATGTGTCTGGCTTAGATGATGACTGTGAAACTGTTGCCAGTGCTAATTAGTCACTGTATATCCCGCCCCTCATGTAGAATTTGGTCCCTGAAAAACGTGTGAAGCCTTCACCCGAAACACACACTCACACACAAACAGATACACACACACATTTAGTAGACTGTAGGTGAAAGAGGCTTATAATTGGGTCTATGGCCTTATGACCTTCTCTCTTGTTGTTATGAAGAGGGAGTAGTGTTATTGAGGCATAGCATTTCATGTCTGAAAAATGTTGTGTTTTATTGCTGAAAGGTATTTCTGTGAAAGGTGTGTGTGTGTGCGTGTGTGTGTGTGTGCAAGAGAGACTGTGGTTGGAGCTATGCTGTTGACGCAATGATCATTTGCTGGATTTGGGCATGTAGGTGGGTGTCTTTGAGCGGGTAATCCAGGCGAGTGATTGCACTGAGTGAAACCGTGTGAATGATGAATCGGAAGGATATTGGGAATCCATGCACAGCATCCGTGTTCAGGTTATTTAGACTGAAGAATGTCAGGTCCATCAACAAGGATGTTATCAGGCATCAATCACACACACACACACACACACACACAAAACCCAACACAGCACATGTACACACATACAGCACTCACTCACACACACACACAAACACCCAACACAGCACATGTACACACATACAGCACTCACTCACACACACATAAACACCCAACCCAGCACATGTACGCACATACAGCAGTCACTCACACACAACTCACACACACCCAACCCAGCACATGTACACACATACAGCAGTCACTCACACACAACTCACACACACACACTGGCACACAAAGATAAAGGATTAAGATTTAAGGTTGATCTAGAGATAGAATATGCCCTTGGTTACTTTTACTACAAACTGGAAGCACATTATAGGGATACAAAGATGCCCCCCCCCCCCTCACACACACACACACACACACACACACACACACACACACATACACACACAGAGTTTTTTCCCACTGACATACACACACACACTTTCCAATAATACCATCAAAAGTCTGAATAGTAGTTTTTACAGTGCTGCCTCTGCTTTATGGCACTTTTATATTTTTTCCTCTTGAGAGGTCATGGCTAGCCGGGGCCCATGGTGGGCTTTGATTTGCGATCATACAAGATGAGCACACAAGCTCATAAGTCATTGAAATCACCACACACGCACTCACAGATACATAAATGTATTCTCACTCTCTCCTAGAATCACAATGAGGACAAGCACAGATATCACAGGGGAACACACATGGCCACAGATAAACACTATGAAAAGCACACTGACAGACGCCGCTCATTAGGTGAACCTGTGTACATACTGATGTATGTGTGAGAAAATATAGTGGAAACGGAGGCAGTATAGTGGAAACGGATGGCAGTTATCCATCCAGGACCATCGGTCATCTCAGCCAAATACACACGGTTTATGGTCCGGTCCTATCCCAGCAAGAGTTTTCAGGTAAGTCACTTTGGATACCATTACATTTACCAGAAAATATGGCTTTTGTCCATTTCTGAGAGCTAATAAGTTGCAAGTAACTAACAAATGCTGCTGCTGCGCCAAAGGCTATGCTATCTGTGCAAAATAATTCTGATCACATAGCTTAATGTAGCATTTGGAAAAGGTAATGAAAAGATATGGGTTATCACTAGCACTTTAATGAAATGTCTCCACTCATTGAAAGTGGGGATCTTTCCCAAAATCTTCTCACTGGGGTACATAAAGCATTATTGCATACATGAAATATACTGCTAATGATGGCTTGCTAGACAGGTATTGCCAACTTGTGCTGTGATCCAGCATTAGCTAGTTTTTGGCTCAGGGGTTGCCTGTGTTGGATAGCGATAGAGACCACTTCAATGAAAGCTCTGGGCCATACATAAATTATGTTCATAGCCTATCTGTGGCTAGTGTCTGGTACATTTAGCAAGAATCATGGCTCTGCATTTAGCTAGCCATTTGAGTTTCCTAGTCCAGAAGTCTTTGGAGAGGCTTTACGCCCTGGAATTTAGACGAGCTAACACTAGTTGTGTTAGCACAACAAACATTACAGCAACAAGCTAGAATTACTCAGATTTATTTATTTACTTTTGTTGCGGTATTACATGCTGTTAGATCTATTGTCTGTATGTCCTGTTTTTAGTTAAGGGCTTAGGGGCTAGAGTTATCCCTCTGTCCACCATAGTAAAAGAAGCCGCCTACTGCAGATGACAGTTCACTGTTGTTAGGGATGTCAGACCAAAAGTTAAGTTTTTTTTATAGAGGCCACTATTATTAGTGTTCTGACTGGACAAATTGCCTGTCAATCACATCCTGGCGAATTTGATTGATTGACAATTGTGGCCCAAATGTAACGCTTTCTATAGTTTGTGAGCAAGCGCACAGGTGAAGTTGAGAAAGAATGAGAGAGATCTCCGGAGTAAGCAGAGGAGCAATTTATGTGAGCTTGTGTAGTAAAACTGAATGAAAGGGGGCTGTTATTGCACATACAAATTGATTCCTGCTTGCTCAACTATGCTTTTTTGTGCTTGAGTTTCATTTTTCCTCAAAATATCTTTTGAGTGCTTGCTCAAAACAGTTTTTTTCTGCGCTCAATATTGTTCTACTGCTTGCTCATAAAAGAGGCGCAAATGTAACTCTTTAATTCAGAGGCTATAGCACAGCAAGAAATCACAACATGAAATTTCTGCATAATCTCAAATGCAAGTCAAGCCAAAGAAACTGGATAGTAAGTTTAGAAAGTTAAAAAAGCCCATACGTTATATTCCATGTATAGTTTGTGCATTGACATATATGCTATTTTATATTCTTGATGAGTATGACCCCATTTAGACTGCTGTAATATTTATTTATTTATTCTTTTTTTAAAATGTAGGCCTATTCTATTGGGGTCAGCTGTGGCCTACTGGTTAGGGCTTTGGACTTTGGTTGCCCGTTTGATCCCCAACCAGTAGACCATGGCTGAAGTGCCCTTGAGCAAGGCACCTAACCCCTCACTGCTCCCCAGGCACGGCAGTGCCGGGTTAGTGTGTGCTTCACCTCAATGTGTGTGTGCTGTATGTTGTGTGTATTTCACTAATTCACTATCTACTGTATATATATATATATATATATATATATATATATATATATATATATATATATATATATATATATATATATACACACTATCCTGGGGAGACATGGGGTTTTAAAGAGGGCAGATTTAGAGAAAACGAGCGAGGTAAATATAAAATATGTCCTCTGTACGCACGCTCTGCTCGAAAGGCATTGTCCAGGTCCAACAGGACACCCCAGAAAGCACCAGAATGCAAAGAAAAGGAGAAAGGAGTGATATATATGGTGGTGAAAGGAAGGTGAAAGGTGAAAGGAGAATATATATGTATGGCCAGAAATGTGTATAGGTGAAAGAATGTATGTATGTAAGACTAAAAATATGCATATGTAAGAGCAGAATGTATATGTGTGACAGTGAAAATATATGTATGTGAGAGGAGAATGTATAATGTCTTATTATGAGCAAGGTATGACGGCCCATCATACCTTGCACCTCATCTCCTTGTTCTCTCTCTCTCCCTCTCCCTCTCTCTCTCTCTCTCCCTCTCTCCCTCTCTCTCTCTCCCTGGCTAAGATCCACTAGTTTGTCTCATTTTATGGCTTTGCACCTCCAAAAGGAAGGTAGACAAGACTTCCAAAAGGAAGGTAGACTTGCAAAGAGACACTCCTGATAGGCATACGTTTACTTTGTGGAGGGTGGGAACTTTGTTTAAACTTTAAACCTATTGGTTCTGCCTTCAATTTCTCTTCGCTGATTGGAGATCAAAAAATAATAAAATTTTTATTTGAGGCAAACTGAAGCCTTTGGAGAGCCCCCTGAATAGTAATGTAGTGCAATGCAAAATTGAGCAGAGGTACTAAGCAGCGCTAGTCTGGATAAAAGTCAGCATTTGTTCAGATAAATCTGTGATTACTCAAGCAGCTGCACCTAAAGCCCCCTAGAATGGCACACACATAGAACATAAGCACAGCTTTTCACTGGAGTACTTCAAAACAGATGACAGGGAAGAGGGAAGAGAAAAGACACTGGGGATGTTCAGGGGCACACACAGATAGACTGACATACAGGCAGACAGACAGACAGACAGACAGATAGATAGATAGATAGATAGATAGATAGATAGATAGATAGATAGATAGATAGATAGATAGATAGATAGATAGATAGATAGATAGATAGATAGACCTGAAACAGGCATTATGGGAGTAGTTTAAACTTTATGGTTGAAACATTAACTTTGTGGTTGAGAAATATTAAAAAGCTTTTTCTTTAAGGCTTGTAGGTAGAGGAGTGTGAGAGTGTATGTCACAAACACTTCACAATCTGACTCAAAGACACAGGAACAAAGGGAAAAAAATATACCTCGATTTACAAAGAGGAAGAGAGAGAGAGAGAGAGAAAGAGAGAGAAATGGAGAGGTTAGTGAGTGATAAACAGTTGTGGTCCTCCATAGTACAAAAGACTGTAGGTTGACTCATATAGTAAGAGAAAGAGAGAGAGAATAACAGTGTAAAACACAGTGAGAGAGGGAGGGATTCACAGAGAGATAGAAAAGAGCAGGAGAGAGAGAGAGAGACAGAGAGTTATAGGGTGAGAAATCAAGGGGGGTTGATCTGATTGATTCATGCTGACAGTGGAGTGCTGGGAGTCTGGTATTAGTGCATCTAAACGTAGCGTTGTCTTCATTATGCCCTCGTTTAGATCCATACCATCCGCTTTCATGTGCGAGACTCCGGCATCCACAGGGACAGCCACACTCAATCTGTGTTAATTGGCCAAACTTTGATCTCCTCTCCACTACGTTGTGATCTCAGGAAAAAAAGGACTGGCTCATGCAGAAAATGTGGGTGAATATTATGTTCAATACACGAGACACCCACAGTCTTTGACCTCCTAACTGCTGTTACAGTAACTTTTATGATTTGTGGAATTTGTGAACTGGAAATGTTTTCATATATTGGAAATGTGGTTGCATGTGTGTGACTTGATAGGAATGGAATGCTCCATAGAGAACTCAGAAATGGTTTAAAGCTGCTTGTCTTTTATCCTCTGCTGCATCTGGGATTATGCTGTGATGTTAGTTTCAAATCTGATGACAAGACGGCATCACTGTCTTGAGTAATAGCTCCTCATTTAAATTGGTGGATGTACATTCATTCCTTCTGATGTGATGAAACTTTATCCATGTTCTTGTCAAACAAGGGTTGACACATTTATCATACAACATGAGTCTACTTTATCTAACTAAACACATTTGAGACATTTGCCAAGAGTCCACTGTATGTAACTGAACACATTTGACACATTTGACAAGAGTCTACTGTACGTAACTAAACACATTTGACAAGAGTCTACTGTGTGTAACTAAACATTTGAACTAAACATTTTTTGTCCATTTTGATGGAACAGTCATAGCAGTGATTTTGATTTCATTCTTTTAAGGCACACACACATGTGTGTGTGCATACAGACATACACACACTCTTTGAGGCAGATATCATTAATCAGTTGTGTGGGACTGTTTTCAAAGTTCCAGCATGTTGACTACTTAAGGAAGAAACAGAATTAAAAAAAAAAAAACTCACCTTGTCTTAATCACCTTGTCTTTCCTCACTCTAGATCATACAAAAATGCTAGAAATTCTGAGCCACTCTGTTTTATGTAACTTTCTGTTTTAGAAATCTCTGCCAGAAATTAGGCCAGTCTGAAGAAAGGATCCATCTGCCCCTTCTGCTCCGCTTCCCTCCCCTCCAAACCTAAGCCTGTCTTACTGCCCACTACGCTTGTGTAGTGAAGTTAGAAAGTCACTTCCAGCTGTATGCTCTCAAGTGAATGCACAGCCCAGGTTTCATAAACTTGTGGTCAAAGAATGCTGTCATGCCCACCTGAATTTCTCACACTTCTATTTTCGTTGTCCACTTGAATGGAGTCAGCAGTGGCAGATTCCATGAAGCCTCCAGCCAAATAGCCTACGTTTATGCATGAGACGAGAGTTAGGCTAGTATTTATTTTAAATTTGTAATGCTGTAGCAAGGAGAACAACCAAGTGGTTGTCCAAATGGGTATTTTGTTTTCTTTCAGGAAACTTTATGGCAAGTAATGATGACAATGTTCAAACAAAACATTACAAATGACTTTACAAAAGCATTTAAATCCAGCCTTTGCAGGACTGGTTGTTCTTCCTCCAATTCTGTTGATTCATCCGATTCAGGTTCAAACAAACGTATAAGGCTAAATTGATACATTGTACATGATCCGTAGCTGTCTGTAAAAAACTAAACTTCTCTTTGAGCCGGGCTCATCCAGAGCAAAGGCAGCCAATGAGCATAAAACCCTTTGCATTTCATAGTGAGATTGCCAGTTAAGTCTGAAAATACCTCAAATAGGGGCAAAATCACCCAGTAAAAATCCCCCACCTTTTGGACATGTCTAACTTTTTTGTTAGACATGTCCATTGTCATGTCCAAAGTTCCATTTTGTTTATGTATCACAATGCAAAGATCAATGCCCCGTTCAACCAGTCTCTGTCTCCATTAAATATGTAGCAATGCCATGTTGTTTGATAGATAAACATTTAGAGAGTAATTTTACATACCTTATATAGTATTCATGATACCACACATTTTATTGGACCTTTGACCTTTGATCTCTGAGCAGCACTGGTATCATGTTGTTTCCCACATGGCTGTGAAGTGGAGTCCTGACCAAAGCAGTGAAATGGAACAGTTGGAGAGGGCTTTGGCACTTCAGTGAGTGGGACAGCACTGAGAGGTCTCTGAGAGGGCCATTGAGAATTAAGCACTGACTGAAGTGGACAGAAGATTTTTTAAATGCCCCTAGTGAGTATGTGTGTGTGTGTGTGTGTGTGTGTGTGTGCGTGCGCATGCATGTGTGTGTGTTTTTGTGTGTGAGAGAGAAACACTTATGGAAAGCAGTGGGGCTTGTGATTTATTCCTTTTATACTGTTTCAAAGGAGGATAAACGCTGTGTGTGTGAGTGTGTGTGAAGGAGAGTGTGTGTGGGTGTGTGTTTGTGAGTGTGTGTGTATGTGTGGGTGTTTGCATATGTGTGTGTGTGCATGCGTGTACTCATCCTCTGCACAGTAATGACACAGGGGTCTGTGGCTTTGATCCCGGCCAGTGTGTCCTCTGGAATAAAAGCAGACACAGCGCGCGTCAGCCTGCTGACATTATCGATGTTGGAGGCCTAAGCTCTCCTCTCTCACTCTGCACCCCCCCCCCCCCCCTCCTAGTGTGAACACAAATCTGACAAGCCGCCCAAGATGTGAAGAAGGCAGAGAGAGGAGAGAGGAGTGAGAGAGAGAGGAAATAAAGGCAGAATAGAAGGAAAGAGATCAGGGGATGTGTTTGGGGGGGGTGGAGGGTAGAAAGAGACTGGCCATTTACATGGACCCATGACATCCCATTCAAAGCAAGGGAGCCATAGAGAGGAGAGGACTCTGAGGGAGAATGTGATGACAAGGGCCTTCTGAACCCCGCTTGTGTGACGGTTCAACAGAGGCAGATTAGCCAGCATTCTGGGACTGGGTCTTTTTGATTGCTTTGGAGTGTAGGAGGCCAGACTTCCTGCGAGTTCCTGTGGATCCTATTACCCTTTTGATGGACACACACACACACACACACACAAACACATGATTGCATGCACACACACACACACACACACACACACAAACACAAACATACACACACACGCATACACACGCAAACACACACACACACACATACACACACACACACAAACACACACACACACACAGACATACATTTCACAGAAAGACAAATGGACAGATAGTTTAGCACTGGATCATAATGTTGTAACCCATCTAATGGGATATGCACAAACATCCATCACACTCTGCCAGCAAACACACTTCCATTTTGAATCCTGAACCTTTTTTCATAATCATTTTTAATTGCCATCACATCACCCCATTCAGTATTGCCTTAGAAATAAGCCAGGTAAAATGGCATTTTGGTGCAGCACATGTGTGTGTGTGTGTGTGTGTGTGTGTGTGTGTGTGTGTGTGAGTGGTGTGTCGGGGAGCTTTGAGGCTTTCCTGTTGCACAGCAACAGCCGAACCAGGGTGGCAGGTGCTCTGAGAAAGTGGAGTCCTGCCCTGCAGTTTTATAATTAAGAGAACCCTTCAGGGTTTGTGGTACATGTTGGAGCAGTCCAATGAGTGTGTGTGTGTGTGTGTGTCTGTGTGTGTGTGTGTGTGTGTGTGTGTGTGTGTGTGTGTAGGAAAGGATGCCCCTTTCTCCACTGCGCTATTAGGTCTCTAAGCCTCCCTTAAAATGAAAGAATATGGATGGATTCGCGTCTGCTGTCCGACAACGTCAGACTCTGGGAATGTGTTTCTGTGGTAACGAGGATGAAAGGAGTCCAGGAGAGGAGAGAGACACAGTGATGGCAGGATAGAAACGAAGAAGAGGAATCAAGATTTGATCCACACTATATATTCATCTTTCTATATTTCATAAGCCAGATAATGAATGACAAGGTTTCATTTGCCTGTCTGGTTTCTGATTTCCTTCTGCTTTACTACACGTGTGTGTTTTTGCACTAGATTTCAAATGAAGGCAGAGGACATAAAGATTTGGCACACAAGTGGATCAGTCATTTGATTAAACATATTGCAATGAGAAACATTGCAATGGAAAACCCTATGGAGCCAGGCAAACTAGAATAATTGAAGGGCTTTTACAGAGTGAACTATGCCTGTACTCTTTTGTGCTCATAATATTACATATTAAAGCTACGGAAGTGCTTCTACAGCTCACCCTAGAGCGGAACCCGTCAGTCATACTGTAACTAACACACACCTGATGGTTAGCACTTATATACCCTCTACCTCCATATTAGCATTGCCGTCAGTGGACAGCATTCATCTTTTGTATGCCTTGTGAGAGCTGGACAAATTAATTTCCTCAGGGAAATGATCCCTCTTGCCCTGCTCACACAGAAATACAGGCATCGTGGATAGTGATTTACAGAAAACCCTCACCCCCACCCCTCCATCAGTATTTACAGGGAACAATATATTTTATGGGTTTGCCAATTAAAATATTTTAAATTATGGACTGACTTTTTTAAAAGGGCGACCATGAATGCAATTTACAGCCGACCTGTCGTTATTCTTGAGCAATGGGTATGACATTTTAATTTCAGATGTGTTTTAAACAACAGACCCTCATTTGGTCTGGATTGCTGCTTTAAATCAGAGTTCAAGTGCATTAGGATGTAATGGAAGGGGCTATTGACAAAGACTACGGCTGGCTGTGATTGACAGCAGGGACTACTTTAAGATGAATCAGTGTTACACAAATAGTCAGACGCCAAGGCCAAACAAAATCGATCAAAGCATGATTTAAAAAGATAGATTTTTGTTTTTGTTGTTTTTAACTCCACACAGACAATATATGATGTCTGCTTTTATTTATTTATTTATTTATTACCTCTTACATTTCTGAAAGTGCAGAACGAACGTGGACTCTTTTGAAAGCCATTTGACAAGTATGACAAGAGAAAGATGGCCGCTGTGCTACCGACACATTTTTTAACAAAAGATCCACCTTCACCTGGACACGTTTTTGGATGAAAATCATTCTTCGAGGCGCACTGTCTGTCGTCGTGTCCCACAAAATGATCACCTAAGCCCTATTTAATCAGTCACTTCTGTTTGTGTCAGCAACTGAACACACTTCCCTTCTGATGGTGAATGAATTTTTATGAGCGCACAAGTTTTTATTCTGGCATTTCCCAGAGATCAAGGTCATGGTTATCAAACAAGCTTTGTGGCTTTAATTTGAATTTAATCTATATTATATTGAAAAGAGACTACACTATTTTTTTTAAACAAGATAACTTTAAAAGTCAATCTCTCATCTCCCTCCACTTCCTCCCACCCACGTACACATCACCACCACCCCCCTCCTCAAACACTCCACCCATCTCATTGTTTTTGCTGTGTTGTAAGGATATGCAGTTTCAATCAAATTACGGTAATTAAGTTAGTCCTTTGTCTTTATCAGGCAAACACAAACCGAGCTAATTGAATTAGTGTTTTATATTTCTGTCCTATAATTCACCTCTCAGAGTGGAGATGTATTTAACAGTAACTGAGCATGTCCTCCACTCAGACCCTCTCTGGGTTCTGAATAGAGATCTACCTCCACATGCAGTATAGTTTCCACAAAGCTCCTGTTTCTCAAACACAGTTCGGGAGGAGCCTATAGGTTTGATGGACAGCCATCACTCAACCCACTTTGGTTTAACCCTTGACCCTCCTTACCTGTCCACTACTTTACAAAGCTTCAATCCACCCCTCCCCGTCTCTGTTTCAATAGTATCTCTGAACTCATATTACCTCTTATCCGTAGGGGGTTGCCAGTGAACATTACTTGTCATGATCTTGGCTGTTGGCATTCAAGGACCACAGATAGTTACCAAGCCAAGCGTGCTTATCCTCTATGCTCAATATGAAGCCATGTGATGGGCAAACTACTGAAATAATATACCATGATATCAATAATTTAACCAGAGTTCAAAGAGTACTAAAATGTAAAAATACTATTTTTAAAACCATGCTTGTTTCACATATTTTGAACAAAGCATTGCCATTAGTTGCTTGAGTGCTTGGGTTACTTCCTTAAAGATGCACAGTGTGTTGGTTTCACAATTAAAATTTAGTAGATTTATTTTACTGTGTAAATATTTAAACATGGAAAGAAACTAATGAAGATGTATCCCCTCATGTTGATTTGCACACAGTTGGTCATCTCAGTCTCTTATTTACACCCATTCATGGAAAAATATGCTTCCAAACCAGTTGAGAAAATTTGGAACAGCAGTTGAGCAGGGATACGGGTTATGCAGTTTGTGTGACACGCAAGCAAATTCCATCTCTCTCTGCCAAGTCCCAATTTGTTGCAGAAAGCATCCTCACAGAGATGTGAATGTTTGCACATATTTGTTTGATGTCTCCGGCGAAGCGGCTTGCCACAGACAAATCCAAAGGATCGCAACGATTAAGCGAGAGAGATTCTCCGCCATCTGGGGCCCAGCTTTCGTATAAGACTCCAAGATGGAAGCGCTTCACGGTAATAGTGTCCTCAGATCACACAAGGACTTCCTGTACATTTTAACCTGGGAATGTATACAAAAGAAGTGTTTGGGGCCTCTTCACCAGGTGTCCATATGAGTTTACAATTAATACATGATTAGACTTCTTACAGAAAAAACTGTTTCCAAAATACTTTATTATGTGTGTTGGGCTACTATGATTAAACATTTATGTTTATGAACTGTTGAGTATAGTGAACCTTAATACATTGAAGAGGATTGGTTGTTGTGAGGAAAAGCATGTGGTAAGTTACAGCCACTGGCTAATGTAGACTGGTGACTGGTGCATCGTTTCACGTTGTGCCAAGTGCCTGGAACCCCCTTAACTGGGGTACGTTTCCTTTCTCGTGGGCAGCTACTTTCTGTGAACTCTGTTCACTGATTGGCCAGCCACAATTTTGTCACAGGAAACCTAAGCTAATGGAGAGATCCCTGACTGTGCTGTAGACAAATGTGATATTGAGTGGAAGCACTAGGTGGCGCTAGCCCGGCTAACTCTAATGCAGACTGTGAATGATACTAGATAGGATCATAGACATAGACTCCCACATGCAGCCTTCTAAAAATTCCCTTTATACACATATGGAATTGTGATAGAAATAGTAATGCAGTGTCCCTGAGGTGTTTCTCGTGATGGAGCCTGGTGATGCTTCTGCAAGACCTGATTTTACAACATATTTTACAGTCGTAATTAGCTGCTGTTACTGCTTGGTTTTGAACATGAGATCATGAGGTGTGAGTCGGTGCTCCAAATCAAGCTTTGGTTTAATAGATTTAATTAATGACAATATATAATATTAATCAAATCTGTTTCCAAAGTAGGTGGATATGTGTAAGCCTGTCAGACAGCACAAGCGTGTCTGGCAGGAGAACAGAGTGACTGGCCACAGCTCATTATGGAAGGGACCAACGGGTAATAGATATTTATTTGTTCCAGGGATATGCGACAACACTCTTCCACTCTATGCAAAAGAGTAACTGAGACAAGAGCCAACAGCCAGCGTTGTCTAGATCAAAGTGATTTAAAAAAAAAAAAAAAAAAAAAAAGATGGGACATATTTCATTTTAAAAGCATTTAATCACCTTTAATCAATCTGAATTCGGACACGCGCCACTGATATTGCCTCATTAAAAAACATCATTCACTCTTCTGTGCCAAGTGCCGCAGGGGCCAGCAAGACATTAAAAATATAAGCCCATGTTTATAAACGCTGTTGTAATAGAGGACCATGTTTATAAACAGTGTTGCAATATGTGGTCATGTTTGTAAATAGCGTTGTAATATAGGGCCATGTTTATAAATGGTGTTTTGCAGGGGCATGTCAAGGCATGTGGTGTGTTAGCATTATAAAACTTTTCTCAAGTGTGAGCAGTCGTCATAGCTTAATAACTGCAAACAAACATTGGAACCAAACATTTCTGAAATTGTACCATATACACCCACATACAGTTTCCAGAATATTATTGCATGTTTTACAGATATTTACACATGCTAAATGAGGAATCCATAGGAAAATGTAACTGAAAGTAATTTTTGTGCCCCATTCAGTTAGTGTTAGCTGCGGTTCACTACTTGGTCTGTGTTGTATCAGATTTTCTTGTTCACATCGGATTTCTCCTTAAAGTTCTAGGCTACACTGGCATATTCACTTCATTAGTGGATACATTTTGATTTTGTTTACGGCCCTTGTTTGCGAGAATGCTTCAGATGTTCGCTGGCCTCCCTGCCCCCAAAAAAAAAAAAAAAAAAAAAACAGTTCATAATTGATGTAAGTTAAATCTCCAACTTTTGAGGGAGGACACTGTGCCACTGAGGCATCGCCTCTCCTCTTCACTACTCCCCAGTGTGTTTCCGTTACTTCTGCTGACACAACGGGATCGCGAGGACGGTAAGTTTGTTTGTTTCTTTGCTCGTTTGTCAGCGCCCTGGAACACGCGCCCTGCGTGGTGCCGCCTCTTCTCGGTCGGAACCAAACTTCTTCCCTCGCTCAGCATGCCAGGCGGAATTGTTTGCCGTCTATGCTCGAGCGGTAATAATTCTCACGGTGCCTGGCCTCAGAAACTGCGGAGACGTGAAGCAAAGTCACCTACCACTGCGAGCCACGCAACAAAAACAAGCTGCTGATTTAGCTTTCCCGAGGTAAGTGGTCTCAAAGGACGTAAGGTCCTAGCAAACTGTGAAAACAATAAAGGCTTGGCTGGCTGGCAAATATCAAAAAGCTAATGGTAAAGATGAATACTGGAGGTTCACTCAAACGTGCCATCCCATTGGTTTTGTTGTCCTCTTTGCCAAGCAGCTGAATTGTAATTGAAAGGTTTGTTTGCTGCTTGATATCAAAATATTTTTCTTCCCGCTCAGTGGTTTGATCTTAAAGGCTGTTTGTACTCTTCTGAAATAATTTCCACTCTCCATGAAAGCAATATTCACATGCTGTCTAGGATAAGTCATGCCAAATTTGTGGCATATTTTTGTTTTCATCATGTATTAAATGCTCATCTTTCTTTTCTCTGTTGTCTCTGGATTCCCTCAGTGTAATTTATTTAATAAGTGTATTTATTTTGTTGAATTGCAATTTTATTGCCATTAGAAAGGTTATATGCAAAGCAAGCAAGTCACCCATCTGGATATAAGCTTATTCCTCTAGTCATAAAATCTTACAGTTTAGACATGTATATAATCTGTCATGGAAGGGTTGGTCATTGCGGCTCATTTAGTTGTGATCCGGCATGGTTGGAGAAGCTTGTTTAGGAATGCAGAGGCACATCAGGCCTAAAGACTAGCCCTTTGACAGGTGCTGGCCCTGTCACATATGCAGATGTGATTGGTATTGGTGGGTTAAAAGGGGGGTGCCTGCAGTGCAGAGGGAGGAGTGGGTGGGGGTGGGGGGTTGGGGGGTGTGATGGGGGTCGAAAGGGCCTAAGGGGGAAAAAGGCACATCGATGGCGAGGCCGAGTCATCTGACAGCAGTGATAAGTTACCATGGCTCAGGGTAATATAAACATCCACAGAAAGAGATATGGAGGTGGTAGAGTTGGAGAGAGAGAAAAGAGGAGAGGGATAGAGAGAAAGAGAGAAAAAAGAAAAAGGGAGAGGAGGAAAGGAGAGAGAGTAACATAACTTCCTTGCCTTTAGAGTCACAACTTGACTTTGTGAGATAACCTAGCACTCTGACTGGCACAGAAAGAGAGAGAGAGAGAGAGAGAGGGAGGGAGGAAGGGATAGAGAAAGAGTGGGAGGGAGGAAGATCAAGATAGCAAGCCACACAGCGAATGAAAGAGTGCACAAGAGACAGGGAGTGTGGCAGGAAAGTTAAGATGCTATCACTCTTAAGACAATCCTGGTGTCCACAAAGGCATGCAACTCCTTGGCATATTTGTCGTAGTTATATTGAAGAAGACAAATCTTCTGCAGCATACATCTGGACTTGGATCTGTGTGTTTGGCAGAGACAGAGCATGTTGAGCATGTTCTTGCATTCATGAGTGTGGGTCTGTGTGTTTCAACTCTCCACTGGGCAGATTGTGTAAACTGCAAGCTGTTGTTGTGTCTATGCATTGTGATTTGATCTGTCCAATTAAAGCTTTCTCCCTCTGTGTGTGTGTGTGGCTGTGTGCATTGCCCACCATTATTCATGCATACTGACTGACTACTCTGTGTGTGTGTGTGTGAGAGCAGTTGTGCAGGTGTGCCTGTCTCTGTGTGTGGTCCACAGTCTAATTAATATCTCCTTTTTGATTGCCATGTCATCAGCTTGCATTTATAAGCAAGACAATTGCCACAGCCGGACGGTTGTTATTTTTTAAATAGCGGCCCATTGTCCTATTCATTGGTCACGCTTGGCAATGAGAAATTGTCATTTGGTGACGTGGAAGTGGCACCTGGGGCCACGCTGCCCCTTCAGATGGACGGCCGAGGCTGGGCTGCGGGCGAAATAACTGATTACGACGGCCTTTTGTGGTTATGAAATTTGAACCGGAGGCTCATGCGATCTCACATGAGCCCTTATTGCACTGTTTACACATAACAGTATTTCACAGGCGTGCTGAGCTGGCCTCCAGGGAAATACTGCATTATTATGAAGACTATTATGTTTAAATTGAGACCTGATTGGTCTTAGACCATTCATTGCATTTGTTAATAAATAAAGGTGCTGTATTTTCATGTCTGTATTGTTATTGATTAA
The DNA here is from genome assembly GCA_027481765.1 of Tenualosa thibaudeaui. Taxonomy (NCBI): domain Eukaryota; kingdom Metazoa; phylum Chordata; class Actinopteri; order Clupeiformes; family Clupeidae; genus Tenualosa; species Tenualosa thibaudeaui. The sequence continues at coordinate 9,257,589 of JAIFZK010000222.1, read as the reverse complement.
TTTATGTATTTATTTAAGAACATGTGAATTTAATGTCTTTTATCCAAAAAAGAGTTGCTTGGCTTAATTAAGGACTTTTTTTTCTTTTGCAGATACTTGCCATGCTTGAATTAAAAAAAAAAAGTCTCGGATTCCAAAGGAAATGCATATCTAAAGGGGTCCACACAATTCCTCACAATCCATTGTTCCAGAAACTGCCTAGACAAAGAATTGCTTTGGACTTCAGGAGTGTTCAGAAATCTTTTTTTTTTTTGGATTCTTTGTGAGCTTTGGCTTAAAGCATCCTTGTGAAACACACACACACACACACACACACACACATACAGAAATATGAAATAGTGATTAATTTCTTCAGTTTGTTTGTTTGCTTGTGTCCTCTGGCAGGTATCTTGGCCCAGTCTTCTTAACCTCCTGAACCACGGCCCGGATCAGCCTCAGCCTGATATACAGGGTAACTGTGGCTCTCTGGAAGTGACTGATAAAGGAAATGGTCTGTTTTTCTTTTCAGCTGCGTCGGAAGCTCTATAAAAGTCCAAAGCCTTAAAAGGAGAAAAACAGTTACGGCATGTTCTGCTTCAGTTATCACTCACATCTGTAACTCTCTCCCTCTCTTTTTTTCTCTCTCTGCTTGTGTGTCCGAGTTTGTGTGCTTGTGCCTCTTTGAAAGAGAGAGAGAGAGAGAGAGAAATGGTGTGTTACTCATACAACAAGAATTTCACTTTTTTTTCAGAAATGTTTTGCAGCATCAGAAGCCATATAATCACTCTGACTGGATCTAATGGATCTAATGTCCAGACTCTTGGGTGGTTTGTTAAAAAAATAAAAGTGTCTGCTGTGGTTACGCTTCTCTCTTTGGGTTCAATGAGCTCAAAAGCAGAGGCGACAGCTGAATATTCACTTTTAAAAAGGCAAGGTAGGTATACCTGCTCAGGGTATGTAGATATCCACTTTAATGCACTGGTATTTTGTTTAGTTTGGGTGGAATACGGTCAAAGATCTTGGGTTAATTCACTTAAATGTCAGGGTCTCTATCTGGTGCTGTTGGCAGCTCTTTGACTCTTCTAAAATCAGTTTTGGAAAGGTGCACTGGCTAGTTTGTGATGGTGCGACACATTCTCATTCCCTTTGATGAGTGAGTGACCTTGTATGGGTTGAGCACGGTGTATAGAAAAGAAAGAGGAACAGATCAAGCAGAAACTTGTCCTTCATTTTTTTTCCTGTCTTTTTTCCCATCTTCTCATCCTGCTTCTCCTCTTCCTCCTCCTCTCTCTCTCTCTCTCTCTCTCTCTCTCTCACTCTCTCATTCTCTCTGCCCTCTCTAGATGCCCAGGAGATGGTGTAAGAATGAGCATCCCCACCTGTCACGAGCCTGTACATCTGTGACAGCTGTTGGGAGAGTTGTGTCTCAAAGCTAAAGGAAATAATAAAAAAAAAATCCCTGCATCCCCCACCATGCACCATTCCTCTGCTCCCATCACCTCCCTGGAGACGCCGCCTCCTAATGATGCCTCAGTCCACCTTAAGTGGAGGGAGGGAAGGAGGGGACGGGGAAGAGAAAATACCTGGCTCTTCTCACTTTGAACCTCTGGGCACTGAGGTGCGTCACAGCAACACACATCACCAGACACTACCACCACCAACATTTAACTGAGGTATTTTGCAGCGATTCCAACCCCCCACCACCACCAACAACAACAACCCTTCACTCTTTACTTTGGTGAGCCCAAAATGAATTTTTGTCATAGGACCCACAATTTCTAGCGGTACCCCTGACCATCATCACCAACCACCACCTACTACCACCACTAGGGGTTTCACGGTTTAATCCCTCCCCTCTGATGTGTAGAGTCACACAGTCATTGGTTCCCTCTGTTACTGCTAGTGTCTGTGGAAGCTCCGACAAGTGGCATGAGGATGGAGAGATCGTGTGCGTAAACAAGAGGATGGGAAAACTATCTCCGTGGACACCACAACGATTCCCCTCGGAGTAAGTAACTTGGAGACAAGCTTCTCCAGGGACAGTTAGTGATACTGACGTGCACATGATGGAGAGATAGCAGACAGGCAGAAAATATGTAATATTTTTTTATTTTGCCAACACGTCCAAGTCTGTTTGAATCAGGTGTAGATTTGAGAAGCGGGCCGTGTTTTAGAGAGGGCTGTGAAACGAGAACGACTTCAGTTTCACCTCCTTCCTCTTCCTCTTCCATTCCTGCAGCCTCAGCACTCACAGTTCCTCCAGGCTCTTCCAGGTTATATAAAAACCTCAGGTGGCACCTGTGTGTGGTCTGGCCCAAATCTGGCCCGGCTCGGGGTCGGACTCAGCAGCCAGTCCCTGACCCTATCACCGGCTTACTGTAATATCAGTGCCCTCATCATCATCTTACCCTGGGGCTGATAACATTACGGTAGCATTGCAGTGGGAAGTAGCGGCATCAGCCACCCCGACAGTGAGGTCCCCCTCGGCTCCATGATGGATGACTCTGAGACTAATAAACTGCATGGACATGTAATTGAATCACGTGTAATAGGTGCTCGAGTCAAATTGCTCATTTGTGCACTAAGCAGATTCACAGTGGCTCATTCGCA
>JAIFZK010000222.1:9240000-9250000 GCA_027481765.1 Tenualosa thibaudeaui | reverse complement strand
CTAGATTATGGGAGGGAAAAAAACAGGAAGTGGTTCCAGACCAGAAAAAAAACACTTCAGGCACGCATCCACACACACACACACACACACACACACACACACACACACACACACACACTCACTCACTCTATCAATGTATGCCTCTTTGCGCTTGTTCAGCAGCATGGGAGAGGACAGACCGTTGGGGTCTACTATCAGTAAGCCTGGCGTCAGGCCCAAGGCCCCTGTGACCAATGCCTTTGTGATTAGCACTCTAGGCCTCAAAGAGTCTGATCTCTCTCTCTCTGCCTTTCTTTCTCTCTCTATCTCTTTCTCTCTCTTGGTCTCTGTCTTTCTCTGATCCCAACAGGCCAGCCATTACAATGAACTGAGGGTTTGATGAAGTTCTGGACTTAACTTAAATAGTTAAAGACTTATGTGGGAGGTGGGGGGGGGGGGCTATGGAGCGTGCAGGAGAGGGATAGAGAGAAGGATGAAGTGAGTGATGGTGAGAGGGATGGAGGGAGGGAAAGATGAAGTGAGAGCTCCTCCCTGAGATCGCCTGATGTCCGTCAGGAGCATACTGTGTGAAATTGGATTGTTGGCTGTTACTGACCCCTGACCCTTTTGCCTGTGTATGTGTGTTTGTGTGTGTGTGTGTGTGTGTGTGTGTGTGTGTGTGTGTGCGTGTGTGTGTGTAAAAGAGAGTGATGAAGAGAGAGAGGACAACAAGCTTCACAAAGGTAAGTAGTTTCCTGTTGGGTGTGGAAACACCAGGGGAGTATCCCATCTCTTTGGCTGCACCCTGCATATAAATCTCCAAATTACAGTATCAAAATGGCCAGCAGTACTTATGACACATCCCACATATGAATTGATTACCCAATGGTGTTGAATGCTAACGAAGGCAGAGTTTCCAGATGAATTGGATTTTTCCTGTCTCAGTTAGCCTCTACTGGGAGCTCTGCCATAACTCCATCGGGAGGATAAACTGCACCTGCAACTTTCGCTCCTTCGAAGAGGAATGTCTTCTCTCTCTGCGCCCCATAAGGAGTGTCTATGCGCTGGGAACGGGGTGAGTGGACGGGGTGGGGCGTTGGTGAGGATGGCTGCCACCCCTCTGGCTCCAGAGAACGTTACCCCAGTCTGAAACAGACTTGACGTCGCGAAAGGTGTGGAAGGTGGCTCGTTACTTATTCATGAGGCTGTCAGCAGAACATTCTAACATATTCATGAGCATGTGGTTGGGATGGAGGATGGGAGGGGAGGAGGTGGTTTCTTGTGGTAAACTAACATGCATAACCACCCCACCCCCTTCCCCTCCCATTCCCTTTGTGCTCAAGGCCTGTATGTTTTAAGAGCAAGAGCCAGGTGAAGGTAGTGAAGTGGAACAAGAGAGAGGAATGTGTAGTTCAAAGCAGTGCATGACTTAAAATGGACATAGAATGGAAAAACACCTTTAACGTGACTGTTGAATTAGCAGTTTTGTGTGGCCACAGTGCTGTCATAGACATCAAACATGGTTGTGCCATTCTCCAAATGTAAATCTTGAACTTGGAAATAGACACTAAAAATGTGCGACAAAGTCTGGCTGTGATGTCATACATGCAAAACCGTTTAATTATAGTAGTTTAATAGTTTATAGTTTAATTTCTAAACACCTCACTCTGCAACTGGCAGCAGGCCACAAGCAGTATGAGTCAGCAACAACACCTCAAGCAGCATCACATTGAACAGACCCCCAAGGCTGTGTGCTCAGTCCCATGCTCTTCACCCTGCTGACCTGCATGGTGAAGTTTGCGGACAACACAGCTCTGGTGGATCTCATCACCAAGAACAATGAGACCCAAGATATATGAGATATAGGAGCCTTCATGGCTGATCCACCAGACTAGCAAACAGCTTTTCCACCAGGCTGTCAGGAAACTGATCTCTCTCCCCTCTCTCCCACCCCCTCCTCTCTGACCCCCCAAAAAACTCTTGACTCTGTTGCTGCTGTTTTTGTATATAGCATTTTTTGCACTTTTACAACACATCTTTTTGCACTATTATATTTTGCATTCTGCACTATCACATCATACAGAAAATTTTGCTGCTTGTGAAATTCTTGTGTTTTTGTCTTACAGTCTTGTCTTGTGAAATTGTTGCTTGTTAGGAAGTCTCTCATATCTGTTGTGCACCTTTTTACTTTTACTTAACCCTAGGAAATGTTTTATCTGTTTGGCATTTTTTCTTCACCATGGGTAGCAACAAACGTGCTTTCGATTCCACTATGTCTGGTACATATGTAGAAATTGACAATAAAGCTGACTATGACTTTGACTTTGACTGACTTTGACTTTGCCCCTCAGTTGAAAACTGTTGAAAAGTTGAAAACATTCTGTTTTGACATCAGAGAACAAGACAGAGGATATACTCCATTCATGCATTCCATGAGCCCTTTAATGATGAGGACCAAAGATCCCAGGGAATTCTGTGTTTTGTGTTCTTACACTGCCTACTGCTACGGACATGGTTAACACAGGTGGTGAATGAACAGAATGTGAAATGTGATGTATAATGGGCGGCAGTGCTGGCATAGTGGTTGAGGAACCAATTGTGGGCTCCAATCCCAGCTGCCACTGTTGTGCCCTTGAGCAAGGCACTTAACCCTAAGTTGCCACAGGGGAGACTGGCCCTGAACTGACTGATAGTGTAATGTAAGTCACTTTGGATAAAAGTGCCTGTTAAATGCATCAATGTAAATGTACAGTACAGTCTTGAGCTCTAAATTGTTTGATGTAGTGCATGCAATGTACATGTCAGTGTCAGTAGTCCTGTTTATCAAAACGCCAAAAAAAGATCAATTCTTAGATGCTCATGTTAGCAATGTTAGCAAATGTTATGTTAGCAAATACTATCACTTTGAATCAGTTCTTACGGGAGCAAAGTAGCAGTGCACTAATAAATTAGAGGTCCTTGTGGTAATTTTGCACACATGAATGAAGACTTGAGTACAATTAGAAACTATCTACATGTTTAATGCTAACATGCTATAATTTCATTGGTGAGATTTTACCCACTTAAATGGTTAATACTAATACACGTTAGCTGTGTTAATCTGTTCCCGTTCCAGATGCTTTGTATTGTGTGGTATTTGGTATTTGCATCTTTATGATGTGCTTAGCTATGCAATTTTTTAATAGGAATGACATGGGTGCATTTTCATCAGGAGGTCCCGATAAGTTGAAGCGCTAGTAATGCCTGTTACCAGCTTAATACCTCAGCAGGGATGAGCCTGGTATCATGCTGGTTTAGGGTATTTGCGTACATTAGAGTTTGTGCTAGAGTGAGGGAGAGAGAGAAAGAGAGACAGGAAGTGAGGGGAGGGAGAGACAGAAATAAATTGTGGTGTTATGTCTTGAATCACAGATCCTGATGACTCTCCCGATGTCCCATTGATTTCTCACAGCTAAAACTTACCTCCCCTCTCCTCTCTCTTTCTTTCTCTCATCATCTATTATTTTACCTCATCCATACTTGCTTTCCTCCCACAACATACTTGCCTCTCTCTCTCTTTCTCTGTCTCTCTTTTCCTCTCTCTCTCTCTCTCTTTCTCTTTCTCTCTCCATCTATTATTTTACCTCATCCATACTTGTTTTCCTCCCACACCATACTTGCCTCTCTTTCTCACTCTTTCTCTCTCTCTTCTCTTCCTCAGTTTCTCTCTCAGGTATTGCCATTTCAATGACAAAAAATCCAGGTGTGCATTATCCATCATGAAACTAAAAAGTAATAGAAATACACATCACAGAGTAGGTGGGAGGTGTGTGTGTGTGTGTGTGTGTGTGTGTGTGTGTGTGTGTGTGCGCGCGCGCGCATGCACATTTGTGTTTGCGTGTGTGTGTGTGTGTGTGTGTTAGCTGTCTCTTCAGCACAGTGTGTGGTGTTCTATGCATCAGAAAGTCTAGACCTCCTCAGCTGGAATAGATAGACTTGCTGTTACGAGTGGAAAGGAGATTGACAACAGTTACAAAATAAAAAGTAAACTTTCTCCATCTTTTTCCTTTTCTTGCCATAGATAAAAAAAGGAAATCTCCCTCCTTCAGTAAGTTTTAGAAAATGAATTTGCTGCACCGAGAGACAACACACATTAGGACATTTAATTCTGCACGCCAGCTGTTTTGTCTGTGAGACAGTCACTTTTAGGTTTACTATTTTTTTTACTCTTCAGTCTTGTGGAAAAAAATACTGCCTTGATTATGTCTGCTGATTCCCTCCTCTCTTTTCATGAAAAATCGTCTCCATTTGAAATATTTGGCCGGGGCAGTTGCTTTGTAGCTGTGGCTGATTCTCCATTGTGTTTTGGTTTGGGCAGTGATTTGTTCCTGCAAAAATCACCTCTCATCTGATGACACAAGCCATCACACACGTGTGTGTGTGTGTGTGTGTGTGTGTGAGAGAGAGAGAGAGAGAGAGAGAGATCATGAAAAATCGTCTCCATTTGAAATATTTGGCCGGGGCAGTTGCTTTGTAGCTGTGGCTGATTCTCCATTGTGTTTTGGTTTGGGCAGTGCCATGTCTGTTTGGCGCTGTGCCATAATTCTAGCCAAAGTGAATCCGCCTTGCCTTGCACACACTAGCTTGCTATTACTTTCTGTGTTGTGGACGTGTCACTTTGATCCTCTGTGTTGATACCTGGGGAGCTGATGAGGCTTTCTCTGTGTTTGATCTGCCAGGTGTGTGTTTGTGTGTGTGTGTGTGTGTGTATGTATGTGTATGTATACAGTATATGTGTGCTTATATATGTCTACGTGCCTACATCTCTCTCCCTCTTTCTCTCTTCCTTGCTAATGAACAAATGTGTGTGTGTATACAGTATGTGTACTTGTGTATGTGTGTGTCCCTACATCTCTCTCTCTCTCTCTCTCCTGTGCTTATGAACATATGTGTGTGTGTATGTGTCTCTGTGTGTATACGGTATGTGTATTTGTGTATGTGTGTGTTCCTACATATCTTTCATCTGTACATCTGTGTGTGTGTGTGTGTGTGTGTGTGTGTGTGTGTGTGTGTGCATGCTACATATGTTCATGTATATTTTTGTATGTATGTATAAGTGAGATGAGAATTGTGTATCCATTACCAGTTAAACTGTGTCTGATTGTGTTTGAACATGTATGACTGTGTTAGACTGTGCATTAATGCATCATATGTTTATGCTACGATATGTGTAGTGGCTGGTTTGTGTGTGTGTGTGTGTGTTTGTGCCTTCATGATCATAGTAGTTCCCTTCAATTTCCATGTTTCCATCACCTCTCATCTGATGACACAAGCCATCACACACACGTGTGTGTGAGAGAGAGAGAGAGAGAGAGAGAGAGATCACTGCACACATGTCCCTGTACCCAGAGGAGCCCACTGCAGTCAGGGAAACGTGTTAGCTGGAGGTGGTGTTTCCACTTTGATCATACCGTCTTGTATGCTGTCAGGATATATTGGTCATCAGGTACAGCTTTTGTAGTCAGCCAGAATGCGTGAATGATGTGGGGCAATGCACACACACACACACACGCACACACACACTCACGGAGAGAAATGTATGCTCTGTCTACATCTACATATGTGCTCTAATCCTTGGGTAATTCGGGGTCAGTTTCCCCTCGTTTGTATTAAAAATGACATAAAAATAGTCATAGTTATAGAGAATACATACAGTGTGATTTACAGGGACATTTTGTAGCCTCTCCGTGTAACATTTATGCATTTAGCAGAAACTTTTTTTTCCAGAGTAACTTACATTTGTCAACTATCAATTATTTCAGGGCCCATCTTCACTAGCAGCTTAGGATGTAAATGTTGGCAGCCAGGGTTGAACCCATGATTTTAAGGTTACTAGCATGCTAGCCAGTTTACTTAACCACTATGCTACCACCTCCCCATGCTATCTCTTTGGGCCCATGCAGGGAATGTCCTTCTCCTCCTTCTTCAGGAGGACTTGTGTGCCACATGAGCGTCTCTCAGTCATGAATATTTGCAGTGACAAGTCAAGACAGAAGGGGGCTTTCTGCCATCAGGTGTGTGTATGTGTGCATGTGTGTGTGAAAGAGGGTAGAGAGTCCATTGACATTCACTTGGTGCTTTGTGATCTGAAGGAGCCACCTGTGATGTCACCTGGAGAGTTCTCTGTGAACAGAACAGAGTCCATGCCTTTGGGTGGCCTTGTGCTTCCTGACAGACTGGAGAGAGACAGACACAAACACACGTTCTCTCTCTCTCTCTCTCTCTCTCTCTCTCACACACACACACACACACACACACACACACACACACACACACAGGAATTACTGTTGCTCTGCACCTGTATCTCATAATAGAAGCATTGGCTGACAACACTGCATTTATTTATTTATATATATATATATTTATTCATAATTTTATTAAGAAGTTTTTTTATGGAATGGGCCTACTTTCAGTCTTGCCTCATTGAAACTGTGGCACTGTACAGAGGGAATAAAACATGACAGCGGAGGGAAAAAGTCAAATATGTGACTTGTGCTTGTGTTGATGCATTGGGAGACATGCAGAGAGAAGAGCAGAGAGAAAGAAACACATTGAGAGAGAGAAGTGTCAGGATGTTTCTTTTTCTCTTTTTGGAAAGAGTGTGAATATTATTTTGAGGAGAAGCAAAAATAATGTGTACATGTCTGTGAGATGATGTAAACTATTACAGTACAGACAACAAGAGAGCAAGGAACATAAATAAGCGAAATAAGGAATGAGAGAAAGTGAAAACAGAGAGAGAAGGAGGGGAAAGGTAGAAGAAAGAGAAGTAAAGAAAAGAGAATGAGAGAGGAGAGGAAGAGAAGATAAACATTAGAAAAAAAAGATGAAGGGAGATGAAAGACCAGAAAAAAATAGAGAAGGGGTCAGGGAAGAGGGAGAAAGAGAGAGGGATCCAGAGGAAAGAAGAGACAGAGGTAAAGACACAGAGATTGAGGAGACAAAAAGAAAGAGAGGAAGAGAGATAAGAATGAAGAGAAAGAGAAGCAGAGAGACAAAAGAAAATAACAAGCTGTGGAGAAAAAGAATAAGAGATTGAGAAGACTGAGAGAGATGGAGAGAGAGATGGAGGGCTCCAGCTGGTGCAGTCTGCAGGGAGCAGGTACAGTATGTGGGTCAGAACATTGCATCATCAGCACTTCCTCAGGCCCTGCCTGAGCCAATGGGGAGAGCCCAACCTGCCCTCACTCAACAAACTGCATTATTAAGAGCTGTAGACACACACACACACACACACACGTCAACTTCTCTCTGTCACACGCACACTTACACACACACACACACATACAGTCATTCACAAACAAATGTATACACACACACACACACACACACACACACATACAGTCATTCACAAACAAATGTATACACACACACACACACACACACACACACACACACATCTAGATGAGACAGCAGCTGCCCTTGCCCTGCCAACCTCTAAATCAATAGATCTCCTTTGCCCTATACCCCCTCTTCCACTCACTAACAATCATATGGACTGAACCCCCTCTTCCACTCACTAACAATCATATGGACTGAATTTTCCCACCACAGACAGACAACTGGGCTGTAAATAAAATAGACATGGCAACAAATAAATAAATGGGAATTTCCACTAGAGGAGCATGTTGAAACAACAAGATGTTCTATTATGTCAGTACTACATGTTTGTTTTGTTTTGTTTTGTTTTGTTTTCTCTTGGGGGAATACACCATTTGTGTTTGTGCAAAAAGGTTCAGACTATAGATAAAGTCATGCTGTCAAGACTAGTCTTGATGAGGCCTTTTAACATTTCCCCACCCACATGAGATTGTACGTCTCACACATACTGCGTGAGTCTCACTGCTCTGCTCTGCTCAGGGGGAGTGTCTGTCTTGCATGTGTCTGTAATCTGGATAAAGTGCATTAAAAGTCATGAAGTCAGTTTTTAGCATGTAAGCAGTATCAGAGAGAAAAAGAAAGTGAGACAGAGAGAGAGAGAGAGAGAAGGAGAGAGAGAGAGAGAGAGAGATGAGTGCTGAAAATGCCATCTACTTTGCAAGATAACAAGGTTCCCTAATTTCTGCGTGGGGGAAAAATGGATTATTTATCTCTCTCTCTCTTTCTACCCTCCCTCCTCTCTGTTGCTCATTTCTGATGTTATGGCTTCTAACCAGAGTGTGTAGATATTGCAGAACATGGGGGTTGAGTTCAGACTTTTTTTTTCTTTTCCCCTTGTTCTTCGTATTTTTGTTCCAGCAATGTTGTTATTGAATGTGTAACCAAAAGAAGCTGGAGAGGGATGAGAGACACACCCCTCCCCCACCCCCACCCCTCCCTCCCTTCTCTCGCTCCCCCCATTGCCCCTTATTAGCTCTAAGATAGATAGAGGGTGCCCAGGGCCAGTCGACCCACTGATGGAAAGTTAGTCAGAGGAAAGAGAGAGAGAGAGAGAGAGAGAGAGAGGAAGAAAAAAAAAAGAAAAAAGAAATGCTCTTGAACGGAGCCAAACCGTCAGCACTTTTCCCCCAGTCGGTTGGAGGCAAGGCGCCGGATAAAAGGGAGCTCTTTGATAAAATAATTCCCCCAGATAGTCTCTCCAATTCAACTGAAGAGAAGACGATGGCTGGTGGTGGGGATATGGAAGGTGGGGGCGGTAAAGGGGTGGGAGTGGGTGCGGGGTGTGGATGGGGGTGGGGGATATGAAAGAAGCCATTACACGCCGGCTAACATTCGGAGCCATCAGCCTTTTAGGTATTTGCCTGCTAATTTGGTTGACATCGTGTGGAATTTCGACATCGCTAATGCACAGTCCTCCAAGGATATCATTACCGGATCAGAAGGCAGTGGAAGAGAAGTGACACCCATTTCTCTCTCATTCTCTTTCTGTCTTTTCCCCAAATGGGAAGAGAAAAATCCATCTGGCCTGTGACACCAGCCACCCATTCTGTGGTGAAGACTGCACTGCTGACCTCAATGTGAGTGCAGTGGCTGGTGTCTGTGGACATCTCTGACCAAAGCTGCCTTGACCTCATTCTGAACTCTGGATAGATCTATAGCATAGATAGATAGATAAATAGATAGATAGATAGATAGATAGATAGATAGATAGATAGATAGATAGATAGATAGATAGATAGATTACATGTTTTTCTTTCATGAAAATCTGAATGTGTGTGTCTTTGTTCAGCCTCACTTGTTTAAGTGTGTGTTCACACATGCAAGAGAGAGGAAAAGAAATGTGTGTGTGTCCATATGATAATGTAGGTAAAGATTTGAAGTACGTATTAAAAAGTAGAGGAATTTTCTAAAAAGTAAATAACCATTTTATTGCATGAAGGAGGTGAAGGTCTTATACAGGAATAAAAAACACAACATTCATTCCAAAAGGACCCAATGATCTGATTTTTGTTGCTGTGGTTGTTTAACATTAACCTGGGTTCATTTTTCAGTTATTAAAGATCACACTGATGCTGTATTGTGTTCTATTGATGCATCAGAACATTGATGCGTGTGCATGTACATCTGAGTGTGTCTGTTTGTGAGTGTGTGTGTAGACTGTAGTGGAGGAATGGCCAGGTATGGTTTGGATCAGGTTAAATAAAGGGCTTTGTCAACAGGAGGAAAGCACACAAACATATAAACATTACACACACACACACACACACACATACTCTACACATTACATAAACATATAAATCAACATCGCTAAAGCATCAAGGACAGCTATTCCTGCTTGGTAAGCATACACATACTCTACACATTACATAAACATTGCTTGAAAACAACATCTTACTGTATTAGACATATTAGAAGTATCAAGGACAGCTATTCCTGCTTGGTATGCAGTAATTTGACCTTTGAACAATTAAGCAATTTCAGTCTGCCTGGATGCTTTGTATAAATAGAAGGAAATCAGACATAATTTGGTTAATGGACAGTTATGAATACCAATGACACATCCTTGGTGAGTGTGTGTGTGTGTGTGTGTGTGTGTGTGTGT
>JAIFZK010000222.1:9220000-9237500 GCA_027481765.1 Tenualosa thibaudeaui | reverse complement strand
AGTGTCAACTCGTGCTGAACATTAACCCCAAAATGCATTAGAAGAAGCATTAGACCTGCCAGGCGTCTGATGAACTCTGTTAGGTGGAATAAAATGAAGGGAAAATTGTTTTGGGGGATAAAAAGAGGAAAAAAAGTTACAAAGTTCAATCCTTCCTGACTTTGGATGATGCAAGCAAGGATGGTGGCTGGGTGTTGTGTGTGTGTTGTGTGTGTGTTTGTGTGTGGTTGGGGGCTGTACGATGTGCTGTCGTTGTCGGTGTCGTTGTCGGTGTCGTGGGAAATTAAAGCTCGCCAAACTGATTAGGTGTCACCACGCGGCAAACGCCATTTTTCATTTCACCCAACACCTTGGTCACAGCGGGAGAGGAAGCAATCTTGGAGAAAGGAGGGTGGGGGAGAGAGAGAGGGAGAGAGAGAGAGAGAGGGATGGAGGGAATAAAACAAGTGTAGAGAGGAGAGAAAATGTAAGCTGAAGTATTATGTTGGCTTTGTAATAGAATGTCACTTTTGCCCCCAAAGAGAGCGAGCTGTCACCAATGCCTGTGTAGGATCATAGAAAGGCTTACTGTGTCCAGATGACATACGACATCGTTGGGAGGGTGTGTGTGCATGACTCTCTTTGATTGTGTGGGTGTGTGCGTGTGTGTGTGAGGTAATATGTCTGTGGTTGTTTGTGTGTGGTTGTGTGTGTATGTGTATGTGATATAATATGTTGGTGGTGGTGGTGGTGGTGTGTGTGTGTGTGTGTGTGTAGTTTACAATAAGGTGTATCAGGACAAGAAGATAATACTGTGCCTCCAGAGTGGTCTTGTGGGAGGCTGGATGAGCCCTAGGTCTGCCCTGGCGTCGATGCACTGTCACCCAGGCGCGGAAGGCCATTAGGCCTGGCCAGGATCCGTCTCTCTCTCTCTTTCTCTCTCTCTCTCCAGTCCTTTTGATGGAGTGCGGAGGCCAGCTCTGACCCAGGAGAAACGCTGCATATTGATTTCCCCCCTTTCAAATATATGTGTTCTCTAATAGAGCAATTCCCCAAGCTTGAAGGAGAGGAAAGGGAGAGAGGGATGGATGGAGGGAGGGAGAGAATGAGAGGAGGAGAGAAAAAAAAGAAAGAAATGTTGAGTAAACAGGGAGGCAGTGGCGCGTGTTCGCCAAGAAAGCGCTTAGAGGATCATAAAATAAAACTATTCAGCATATTATGATGGATTACTGTGTGTGCCAAAGAGTCTGTCATTTACATGGAGAGAATTTACAGGATGCGCACAAAAGCACTGCAGGTTTCTGCCGGCTAGTGCTCAACGCTAGCGCTTAGCGTCACCGAGCCAGACAAAAACTGCAACCGACAGCGACGATGTCTCACGTTACTAATAGTCAGCTAATGGGTTTCAGGAGAGAATGAGAGTGGTGCACACACACACACACACACACACACACACACACACACACACACATAAAAAAGCTCTTACACAGCCAAATGAAGGAAAAATTGAGGAGAGTACAGTCTAAGTGCATATACATAAATACACACACACACACACACAGACACTCCTCTGAATGCCATCTTAACTGTTACCTCTGGCCTTTCATTGATCTAAATATGGAATGGTATGACATTTCGGTCTCCTTTTTTTGTCTCTCTGAAAAATGAAGAAAGGAAAGATGAAAGAATGAGGGAAGAACGGAGAAGAAAAAGAAGGGAGAGACACTGAAGTCTTTCTTCAATACTTTCTAAAGTACATGGTGACAGAAAACCTGTACAAAAATGAAAACACATCAACAGTTTAAAAGACGTAAACTGTTTAAAAAAAGTAAAAAATGAGAAACACAAACAAGAAAATGAAATAAAAACATGCATATTCAACTTAACCTCACCATGTTTTTGTTTCCTGCTATGTTATTAATCAGCCCAAAGATAGTATCCATCTGTCGCCTAGGCACACTCTCAACTGAAGGGATGCTAGGCATTGGCACTGATGTTCTGAGTGTGTGTGTGTGTGTGTAATTACTTCCAGCTATTTTCTCCTCGTGTGCCACCCAAACAGACTGGACTCAGCAAGCCTTGGGGATACGGCTCACCGTTTGACCTGCATACTGCTCGAGGCTCAGAGGCAGCACATATGGTGTGTGTGTGTCGCTTAAAGCTGCCCCTGCTGCACTTCAGGCTAGCACTACTTATTAGTTCCTAGTTTTCACTCACCTTTGATTTGAAACCTGTAAGTCTCACTTCCTACATCTAGGACAGGAACTTCTCCCAAGGATTCTAAGAAGCAGTCAAGAGCTGATTCTGTGTGGGATTCTGCAGTGCAGTGGCATGGTGCAGTTGACGCCTGACAAACCTCAGATAGGCAGCTCCGGCTTGGTGCTTGATTTGAGGGGCCGCAGAAATATTTGCCCTCTACCATCTATAACTCCGCAGCGCACAGTGTTGCGAGACCATAAAACTGAAATAGTGCAAGTTCCAGTGCACTCGTCAATATTTCACTGGCCCCTCTGCTCCCCTCCCAGCAGACACTATACTGCTCTCTCTGCTCCAACTTCAGCCTCACACACAGCAGTTCAGCCACCAGATTGGGTTTTAAGTAGGAAAAGAGCCTCTCTCTCTTTGTGTGTGTGTGTGTGTGTGTTTATGTGTGTGAATTCATGTGTACACATGTGTGTGTGTTTTTATATGTGTGTGTTATATTTTGCATGTTAATGTGTGTGTGTGTGTGTGTGTGTGTGTGCTTTTGAGCACATACCAACTTGAGACACTCTTAGCTACACTCTCCATCTCTCTCTCCATCTCTCTCTCCATCACTCTCTCTCTACATCTCTCTCTCCATCTCTCTCTCTCTCCATCTCTCTCTCTCTCCATCACTCTCTCTCTACATCTCTCTCTCCATCACTCTCTCTCTACATCTCTCGCTCTATCTCTCTTTATCTCTCTCTCTCCATCTCTGTCTCTTCTTTATACACCCACCCTCCAGTGTCTACTCCACAAATGCACATGCACATCCAAACAGCCACACACACAAATACACAGGCACACATACACACACACACACACTCACACAATCTCACACTTTTCTTTTCTCTCTCTTTTTGGCAAGTAGTAACACACACACACACACACACACACACACACAAACCAGTAGCAGAGGGGCAGCCTGAAAGTGTCAGATAGCACAGGTGGGACGGACTTAAAGGTCAGTCAAAATGCTTCCTTTAGTCACACACACACACACACACACATACACACACACAGGCATACACTAATACCATCCTACACCCGACCCCTGTGCACAGTGGATAGGAACCCCAACAGTGATTGGAGGGCATTGAGGAGCTTTTTAGGATGAAGTTGCCGTGCCAACACCCAGAGAGAGAGAGAGAGAGAGTGAGAGAGAGAGAGGGAGGAAGGAAGGGAGGGAGAAAGGAAGAGAAGCACTATGTCCACTGCTAACAGCAAGCCCTCACGCCCCAAACAGCTCTTTCCATCTCATCTCTGCTTTCAAATACGCATAGCTTGAAATCGCTCCAGAGCTGTTTGGATTAATAATTCATGATCTTTGAAAGAGAGGGATGAAAAAGAGAAAAAGATCTGCAGAGCTTCAAAAAAAGAGAAAAAAAAAGAAAGAAAAAAATAAAGATCTAAATTCATGCACCCCGGCGACGCTGTGTTCGGTTTTTTTTTTCTTTACCCCATCTCCTTCCCTCCCTTTTTCCCATTTACCTGTGAGTCACTCAACTAAAGATGCGCTCTCCTAAGCGCTATGTTTTATGCATCACTTTGAATTAGCATACCTCCCACACTACTTCAGTGCTGTGTAACCTCTAAAAGTTGTGAATTGTGTCGCTAATGTTCTTGAGTAGGGGACCTGTAACTACAGGTTGGGGAGGAGTGTGTATGTGTGTGTGTATGTGTGTATTTGTGTGTGCGCGCTTAAATATTCTGTGTGAGTGTGTGTGTGTCTGTGTGAGAGTATGTCTGTCTGTGTGGGATGTGAAAGAGTGAAAAAAAAAATCTGTATTTAAGTGTCTTTCTGTGTGTGTGTGTGTGTATGTGTGTGTGTGTGTGTGTGTGTGTGTGTGAGAGAGAGAGAGAGAGAGAGGGAGAGAGAGAGGTGGAGTCAGAGTGCTAAAACACCTGTGACGGTGTGCGTGCTCATGCACATGCAAATTGCTGAGGGGTGGGTGGAGGGCATCCATCACTGGGTTGAAGCACAGACTGGCACAGGAGGGCACTCACTACCTCCACCACCCCAAACCCTAACACCACCCCGTCCCCCCCCCCGACACACACATACACACACGCCATCCACCATCCACCATCTCTCCCACCTCCCACTGACACATAATCAAAAGCTCCAATCCGCCCTCAGGCTGAGATGTATAGGAGCATAATGCCACTGGCCGATGCCAAGGGCTGTTGTTGTGTTCCGAAAGAGTTTGAATGTCAAAAGGTGACTCTTATTTTTTTTTTCCTTTTTCTCTTCTTCCTCTTCTTCTTTTTGTTGTTGTTGTTGTTGTTGTAGTTGTACTTCTCTCTTGCCTCCTTAATTAGAAAGTGCTTATCGGAAGGCCTTACGCCGCCATGCGCAGGGGGGGGTGACGCCACCTCAGTGTTGTAAAATTAATTATATCACTAATGTGGACCCCCGCGCTTGTGAAATGTCTGAACTCAACCCGGGCGCCTCATTAATCTTGCAGCGACGCACACACATACACGCACGTACACAAGACTCCTGGGCGTCAGGTAAGGTGGACGTCCATAACACACTATACAAACTAGAGTTTGAGGGCTGTCTGACTTACTTATCACTTCTCAGCAGAGATGGGCACTTGTGCATTCACACACGCACATACATGCACGCATGCTCACACACACACACACACACACACACAGTGACCTCTATCCCAATACATAGAATAATTAGTATCACAGTAATAGTAGATAACTCCACATATTTAGCGTTAGTAAGTCTCAAGCTAATGGTACTAAGGTCAACTAACTCAAAACTCACCTTTGGAACCTCCAAAAAGACTAAGTGTGTACAGTTTAAATCACTTTTCCAAACATACTGGACTTCAAACGTCATGAAACACTTAATGTCGAAATTTACACTGACCCCAAATATAATACACTAAAGTTGAAATGTCCTTTTAAAAAAAAAAAATAATAATAAAAAAAGGCCCTGTGGAAAGTGACCTCATTATCACGGAGAGAACAAAGTCACCCCGGCCCCCTGATTTATGGTTTCAAGCTGAGCCCCAAACGCCATGCTGGAGCTCATTATGCTCTCCTCTGGGCCACTCCTGCAGAACACAAGGGAACTTTTTTGAAAGTCCAGTTTTTCGGTCCCACTGACAGAACGCTTAAGGATTCAATGCGCCTCAACCCCCCAGAAGACTGCTGAGATCTAAGCACACCCCCATCATCCTCAACTCCCCACCCCACCCCTCCCCTCCACCACCCCCATCACCCTGTCCATTATCGCAAAGTCATTGCCAGAACTTTTCTTTTTTTAATCAGCGGACCTCCTGTCCTACCCCCCAACATGCATGCGCGCACACACACACACACACACACACACATACACACACACACACACACACACACGCATGCACACACACACACACACGCATGCACACACACACACACACACGCACACACACACACACACACACACACACACACACACGCATGCACACACACACACACACACACACACACACACACACACACACACACAATGTCTGTTCAGCATTAGGCTCTCTCCAGTAGCCAAGCAATCAAACAGTTCCCTTTGAGGGCCTTGTCCGCCTGTGGATAGCAGAGATCTTACCTGCCAGTGCTTAAAAGCAAGCTGCATGTAGGCTCACTAGTCAGAAAAATCCATGGTTAATGATCATGGAAGAATTTGGAGTGATGACCACAAATCTCTGCTGTGTTCTTGTAATAACATTTTAGCATTTGTTGGATTTGATTTGGTTTTATTGATGTGTTCTACAGTATTCATTCCTCCCACATGTTCTTGAAGAATAGAAAAGACTCTCAGAGCAGGGAAGAATGTGACTGCATTGTTGAAACATAACAAAATCATGCAAGAAATCTGTGTCCTTTAAAGTTAGAGCACATTGCACAGGTTAGCAGGGACGTGTTGCGTGGATATATTGCAGTTCTACTAGTGACCCTACTATCGTCCTCTTGGCCATTTAGGGCCTTTGTCAAACTCTTTGTTTAATGTTTACCTTTTGAAATACTCGCAACCTGCACTGCCATAGAAATAGACTGAACTAATGACATATCTGTGTCTCTGTGTCTCTGTGCTTGCACCCAGTAACCAGTGCTGACCAAATGCCATTCTGCAAAGCCCATAATTATGGCTTTTTGTGGTCATTGCCACTGATTTAGGTATGGCAATTGCAGTTTGGTGCGGCATATTTATTCATAAACAGCCAGGCTTTGACACTCGATCAATGGAAAATTGCAATTAGGACTATTGCTTATTGACTGGTTAGTTAGCCTGCATTGTGTTAATGCTGTTGGTCAATCGTTAATAAACAGGCCTGGGTGGATAAGTACATCAGGCACTTGTCATGTTGTTGATCTATCGTTAATAAACGGACCCTGCTGGATAACTATATCAGGCACTGATCACAGGCACACACAAGCCTGTTTTAAACATGACATGACATAATGACACTTAGTTAATGTGTACGACTGTTGTTAATTGTCATTGAGTTTTTGTAACACAAAGTTGACACTTTTTGGTATGCAGACATTACAAAACCCATTTTGAAGTGTCATTAATGCTCATGATATGTGTCATGTCATGTTTATAACAGGCTCATGTCACTCTTATGAGACCCTCAGGTAAAGCGTCCAGCACCAGGATTTCTGACTGAAGAATGGAGCAGGGGATAGAGGTTGTAGTAATATCAGATGAGTGAAGGTAATAGCATATAGCAGACGATGTAATGGGACCCCTCAGTGTGTGTGGTCCACATGGACACATAGGCTTAGGCCAAAGTGTCAAGTGAATGGGGCACTAATTGCCCTTCCTTTTCTTACACAGACATGTCTAAAGAATACCTTGCAAATTTACATGGTTTGGGCCAGTCAATGGTCTCAAATAGAGAATAAATTAGCATGTTAATCTCATCTGAATGCAAGCTACAGAACACTGGTGCTAGATTATTAACTGTGATTTATTAAAAGTCAATTATTTTCTAGCAATCATCCATGTATAGGAAGCTGGTCAAATGGCAAGCTTTATTTAATCAGAGTGTGGGCAAACGCCAGATCATCATATTTGCCAGAGGCTGCCGGAAGACCAATGGCAAGATGGTATTCATTACATTTATGGAGTGTGTCTTTGGCTTAGCTGACTGTGGCGGGATTTGGCTGTATTTCTGCTTGTTTGTTTGGAGCTGTTTGTTCATTCCTTCACTTTAAGTGGTTTGAGAAGTTTATTCACAGTAGCTGCCAAGACCACGCCGCAGCACATAGAGTAATAAATGGTTATTCTGTTCAGAAATGCCACAGCTTCTCTCTCTCTCTCTCTCACACACACACACACACACACAGTGGTTTTTATGTCCGGGAAGAAGGCCCAAAGTGAAATTAGATGGCCTTTTCCTTTGGAAGAGAATCACTTTGTTACGATATATTGTTAGCCAATCCATCCGTAATCTCATTCTCTATATTGTCACTGCATATTTGTTTACACATCATTATTAAAAGTGGAAGTATGCATGAGTTGAGTGCGCTGTTCTGACCCTATGTTCTTGTACACTACAGTATTGAGAATTCTGTATTGGGCTTCAGGACCTTGGACAGTTCCATGTCAAACCAGCAGCATAGATTCACATGCAAAATACCAAGAACAGGGGTAGTTTATGGGATACCAACATACGTCACCTCTGTTTCAAGCTTCTACTCCTAACCCTGTCCTCAGCTGTTTCTATTCCCAGGTGGTCACTGCCATTGTGCCCATACGCTAGCCAGGCATCCAGGTATTTAGAGTCTATTACTGAACTATTTAAAAATAACGCGTCAGCTACACATTTCTGCTAGAATTGTGTGCGTGGTCTTCGCAGGACAATGTGTGCAGGTCTTCGCTAGACAATGTGCCTATATATCTATCCTTTGTAAGCCTACCACATAGAAATAAGTTGAGTTGTACAAAATACATTAATACATGAAAATAATAATAATAATAATTATTATTATTGTCAGACTGAGTACCTGCAGACTTCATCACTGAGTTGCTTTTACTCCCCATCACTGGTGTGCAAGTGCACCCTTGCACCTCTTCATTAGCATCTCTCTAATATGTCTCACAGGAAATTGATTCCAGTGATTACGGCATCAACAAATGGGGTCTGGAATAAATAAAGCGCAATTTGTTTTTCAAGTTGTCATTACATCATCGGAGTAAATTACAATCTCTTTCCCAGGAATGAGATTAAACAGGGATTATCCCAGTTATTTCCTCATCAGAAACACATGGAATCCTGGCCCCTAGCTTCTGAAGCTTGGCGGATAGAGGATGGCCTTGCTTCGTAGTTTTTCTTTCATTCATTACAAACTAATGACTACAAAATAGAGTTGAAAATCAGCCGTTCGCAACGCTCACTTTCATCAAAGAAATATTAGCGTGGCGGAACATCGACTGAAATAGATTTACACAGGGAAATATAGAGCCTAGTTTGTGAAATGAAATGACCTGGGCCAAGGAAGGGAAACATTATAGCCATTAATTATCACGTATTAGCCTTCTGTCCTTCACAGCTAAGCAGCACTGAGACAGCAGTGAGGAATCTTCTCATTCCATCCTATTAACTTCAGTGGTCTGTAGGCTCTTCCATTGCACATAGTTCATTAAGTGCTTTAGTACCAACACATGATATCTCAACACAAAAGTGTGTTTATTATTACTTTTCCAAAATCCCACTTGGGACAGTATGAGTTGTTGCTTACAAATTGTGTGTTATTGGTTTCTTGTGAGAAACATGATGAGGTACACATGCTTCCCACTTTCATATGGCAGATGTGAATGTCAAAAACACATTGAACCCCCCCTGACACACACACACACACACACACACACACACACACACACCAGCAGAACTTATCCTCTACCCCCTCAGGATATTCAGCTGTAACCCCTGGCAGCTCCTGGTGAGTCATTCACACAAACAGCAGCAAACCATGAAATACACAGCAACAAACAAACACACACAACAACAGAGAGTGAGAGAGAGAGAGAGAGTTTTCTAAAGGATTCAAATGGATTTTAAGGGATTCTAATGCATATGTGTTGTGTACGCACACACACACACACACACACACACAAAGACAGAGGGAGATGAACTGGTCCATGTAAGCACAGTTTGTACTGTCCAGGGTTTGAAAATAATCACCATCCTGAGACTGCTCCAACAAGTGCATGACTGGGAAAAAAGCATCCTTCCTCTCTTTCATGTCTTCCCCTGTAGCTTCCCTGAGACAAGGAAGATGGCAGGAGAATCACAGACAAGCCTTCTAGAATCGTAGCCTCAAATGGCTTCCTTGCACCCTAACTCTCCCCAGTAGCCTCTTCACCCACTCCAGGCTCTGGGCCTCCTTCCCACCGCATAAATACATCACGTTACACCCCCCCACCCCCCACACCACCACACACACACACACACACGCCTCTTCTCCCTCTCTCGCTGCCCTTCTTTCTTTCTCTCTGTCTCTCTGCCCTTCTCTCTTTCTCTCGCTATCTATCCCTTTAACTTTCTCTCTCTCTCTCTCTCTCACGCTTTCTACTTTTCTCCAGCTGCAGCCATCAAGTGGACACTCAGACCAGGAGCTCGCTGGTGTCTACCCCCTCCACTCCCCCTCCTCCTCCCCGTACACACACACACGCACGCACACACACACACACAGACGCACAAACACACACACTTCACTAGAGCCACACCACACTGCGTGCCTTGCCGGCAGGATCAGAGTGCTGTGGAGAGCCCAAGCTTTTTCACAGCCACTCCTGTCGGCTGTCAGCAGCGGCAGAGATTTATTGGAAGTAATGGCAGCATGATTGAGTGACAAGAAAAGGGAAAGTTTCATATATATATATATATATATATATATATATAAGTATGTGTGTGTGTGTGTATGTTATATGGGTCTGCCTGTGTGATATAGGAGAGATGGTGAGAGAGGGAGGAAACGAGGAGGGAGGAAAGGAAAAAAGAGAGAGAGATCGTGAGTGGGGTAGATAGAGAGTGAGAAAGGATGAAGATAAAACCTCTCAGGCCTCAGTGAGTCAGAAGGGAGGAGTGAAAGTAGAAGTACAGTAGGTAGAGAGAGAGAGAAAGACAGACAGAGGGAAAGAGAGAGACAGAGAAAGAGAGAGAGAAAGGAAAAAAAGTTTTGACAATCCCCCTGTCTATGCAGCCCGCTGATGGGCCTTCTTCAGTGAACAATCCGGGTCTCAGTGTGCTCTGCTTTGAGACGGGGTGAAAGTTAAGACCGTCTGATATTTACCACCTGATCTGGTGGTAAATATGAGAAGGTATTTGTGCATTACTACTGGCCAAGCAGAGGTGCTCGAGTCTCACTGACTGTGAAGACTTTAACTGCCTTCAACAGACTGTATGTCAGCAGGTACAGTTCAGGAACAGACATCCACAGTACTTGCACACAAACACACACACACACAGACACAGTACTTACACACAGGTGATCAGGTGAATGTTGTAATATGATCTTACATCCTAATAAACAAGACGGCTAATAGCGATCAAGTGAATGTTTGTTTCCTGTCTTGTTAAGGTCCTTTAATACATCACTGATAATGATCCTTTATTAAATATGTTCTGCTTGTTGTCATGCCTTGTGAATGCAAATGTATTTTTGCCATGCCAATTAGACAAATATTGATTTGAATTGAAATAAAAACATTATATTTGCATGCTCATTAATCCCCGGGTGTGAACAGCGTGTAACCTTAAAGATCTGACTGTTGCCATAGCACCAATCTCCAGTGCAGATCTCCACACCATCTGTTTGCTTTGAAGCGCTATACGAACAGTTTTATTCCCAGGTACTATTTATAAATGTTCTATGTAGGCTACACAAACACTCATTGAAAGAGATAGAGAGAGAGAGAGAGAGAGGGGGGGAGAGAAAGAAAGAAAGAGGAAGAGAGAGAGAAAGAGATAGAGAGGGAGAGATCATAACATTTTCATAGGTGGAGGTTGGTTCTCCTTGTCTGTGAATAAGCTAAATGTTTACAGACACACACACACACACACACACACACAGAGCACACACACACACAGAGCACTGTCTGCTACTCCATCCCACCCCTCCACAGCACTGTGACCCATGTCAGAAATTCTATCCCATCTACCCCCCAACCTCCTACCACCATGAGGCATTCCACCCCACCCCCCCCTTCCTAGGAGGCTCACCTCAATAACATTAGATGGTGTCACTAACTGTGTTCAGGTGTGCAGAACCAAGAACAAGAGATAGGCATGTACTGATTCCCCTCAGCTATATGTCCCCACATCCCCCACCATCACACACACACACACACACACACACACACACACACACACACACACACACATGCACCCTCCTGATATCCATTAAAAACAAAGGTGTCCTACTGTCAGCATGTCCTGTAAAATTGATAACGTCACATGTATCACTGCACCTGACTTCACACATTTGCAGCTTAAGCCTAGTGTGTGTGTGTGTGTGTGTGTGTGTGTGTGTGTGTTCAGATGTGTGTAAGATTGTGTAAATGTTTGTGTTGTGTGTATGTGTGTGTGTTTGTGCATGCTTGTGTCAATGGATGCCTGCATGCCTTGGAGTGTGTGTCCTGTAATGTGTTTGCAGCAAAAGCACCCACACAGAGACAGACACACACACACACACACACACACACACACACACACAGCACTCAACCTTGCACAAGGTTAATCTGTCACTTTTCGTGTACATTTGCATTCATTCTTATCTGCGCCGAGCCACTCAGCTGACAGTCTGTGGCAGCGAGTCCTCCGCTTCAAGCTAATCGTCTTTGTTCATTATAAATGATCCAGCAGAAGGGGGTCCAACCTCTACCTCCCTCCGTCTCTCTCTCTCTCTCTCTCTCTCCTTCCTGCTCGCTCACTCTCTCTCCCTCCCTCTCTCTCACCACTCTCTTAAACACACCTCTTGAAGCTACACACACAGCATTTATCTACGATGCTGCCCAGGTTAACACAGGCCAAACCCAAAGGCCTGTTAAGCAATTGAAGTCCTATAAAGTGATTTAGCAAGATCAGCGAAACGCTAGATTTAGAGGCTAGCTACGTCGGCGGAATTAGTTAAGCAATGGCTACATTTTAATGATGACATTCTAAGTCATTTGGAGTAATCGAGGGAAGCAGATAAGAACGTTTACTAGGGAGGCGCATACAGCAGTTGGCCCACCAGTTTGCCTTGAAAACGCTGGCTAAGTGATTTAAGTCGGGTGTCAGTGACGTGACGGGCCACAGGAGAGCTTTATGAACCCCCCTGATCCTCCTTCCCCACAACCACCACCATCCTCTGGCACTTCCTTCCTCTTAACACTGATCTAAGGAACTGACATGTGATAAGTTTTGATAAAGCCGCTTTTCAATGCTCTACTGAGCTAAACAGAGTTTTCTTTTTTTTTTTCACAGAGTAATCAGTTGTTTCTGGGACATTCTAGAGAACTCAAGGGCAAAAGTTGACTGGTGTATGAGAAAGGATCATCGACAAACAGTGCCGAAATATAGATAAATTAAACAGGGGGAAATGCGTGCTATATACGCTGTGCATTGGCAAGGACAAGAACCTACGAGCTGCCCATAGGCACAGAGGTATGGGACATGTGCCATCATTATTACGGCTTATTAATGCATATTAGAATAGTGGTACTCTTTTCCCCGAGTGGAAAAACAGTGCACTTTAATAACTTGTTTGTAGCACATTTAAAACATCTTATGAAAATATAAATAAGTGTAAAGAAAAGTATGCCTTGTCCTACACTTCTTACATGCACTTAAAATGCTCTTTGTGTGGGTTGTTCCAAATATATTTTTCTATGCAATAAAACACAGTAGCATTGCATTAAAGTACATTTCTTGAGGGTGCAAGCAATGCAACTAAAGTCCCAAAAAACAGTAGCTTGAGTTGCTATTTCAGTGTCTTTAAAGAAAATGGCAAAGCATTTTGAGGGCACTCAATACCCACTGTTAGTGCATACAATTGGTTCTAAATTAGTGTACATACATACATGCTTAGTGTACATACATACACATTTCTGGACCCTAAGCACACATTTGAATAGTGCACTTTTCTGTACTTCTCATCCACCTGGGATTTATCAGACGTAGATAGAAACCAGTGCTAATGAATCGTAGAGGCTGCGACTCCTGAAATGCTTGTATCATTCCCAAGTGTGAGAATGAACTTATGTAAATGGGATGGCTGTCAATGAGCACAGTTTAAATATCATGCTAATATCATGCTAATGTCATAAATATTAGTTTAAATATCATGCTAATATTATGATAATATTATTAATATTGTTTTAAATATTGTGCTAATATCATGCTAATATCATAAATATTAGTTGAAATATCATGATAATATCATGATAATACCATAAATATTTTCTCAATTCAGAAGGCTCACTCCTAGAATTTATGACATCAAGGTGCGTAATCTATCCCAAAACAGACCAAGGGATATTGCAGCTCCAGCTGAGCCAATTAGTTTGGCCAGGTAGCATCAAATGAAGGTGGGAAAGTGTGGGATTTAAAATGTAGACTCCCAGGCAGAATGAATAATGTGCTGTTATAAGTATTATACAAAACGCATTCAAAACTACCTTAACACCTTTTGTCCCTGCATCCACTGTTGCAGTCTTGAAAAAAGAAACTATTCCTATTTATTAATAGTGGTTGATAAACAGAATTCTGACCACATACTGGTTATTTAATTAAATAAGCCTTGTTTAGACTATATTCAGGAAAGACGTTAAATGTGCAGGAAAGGTTTTGGCCAGTACATTACAGTATATTTAACACAAATAACTCAGCTATACACTTCCCTGCCAGACATACTGCACTGTGCAGGCAGGCCCCTGTAAGGCTTCAAGACTTTGCTCATAAATGAGTCAAAATGACAAACTCCAAACTCTGCATGGGAAGGAGGGAGCACCTTTTTATCTGATTGTCTCGTAAGTGAAGGCCAGTAAACCTCTGCATTGTCTGCATTGAGAAAATGAAATGATCATAACACTTCAAGTCACCTGATCTTTGTTGTTAGCTGAAAAAGCCAAATTCCTCACAGACTGCCATGATCAAAACAAAATCCCATGAGTGCATATATCAGGCATAGGTATGTCACCTGGGCAAGTGAAACCTTTTGATCTTAAATACTCTCATGTCTAAGAAAGCCTAAGGATCTACTCCTGTTTCTTTCCCTGTATAGAGCTGCCTGGATTCTCCTACATGTCTCAGATATAGTACAGGATATACAGTGTTCATTACACACACACACACACATGCAGAGAGCATATTGAACTCAACAAAGGCACACACACGCACACACACACGTGCAGAGGGCATGTTGAACTCAACAAAGGCGCACACACACATGCAGAGAGCATATTGAACTCAACAAAGACACACACACACACACACACACACACTCTGCATGTGGATATCTGACGCCACAGAGACAGTCCTCATAATTGTGTGGTGTATTCATGAACACATTATCATTCTCAAAGAGCTCTTGTGTCAATGGCAATAAATTAGGTTCCATTGAGGCACTCAGGCCCACCCAGCACTGTGTAGCCAGAGGTGACACACAATATCTGTTAATAGCCATCACTATCCTTTAATGGAGAAACACTTAAGTAGTTTAGCATGTTACTGTTAGGTTAGTGTAATTAGTTCATGAATGACCTATTAGAAGCTGAGTACAGTTGTAGATATTGTACTGTAACATATTCTGTCTTTTGCTGAAATGTTTTACATTTACATTTATGCATTTAACAGATGCAAAGTGACTTAAATCTGTCATCTATCGGTTAGTTTAGCACCAGTCTCCCCTTGCTCAAGGGCACAGAGGTGGCAGCCATGATTTGAACCCACAATTTCCAGGCTGCTAGCATGCTAGCCAGGTTCGTTAACCGCTACCCTAGCAACACCACAGTGATATTTTGACTCCTTTCTAACCGGCAACACAATTTAATAATGATGTCCATTGTCTCTGAGCCTCTGACAGGTGCGAGGCCTCTTGTTTCTCTATTCCTGACATGTTTTTGCAAGTCACTGACAATCTATCTCTGACTAGGCACTAGTTTGCACTATATGGCAGATATGGTCCATGGACGTAAATAAAGTAGAAATAAATAATGTACATGTAATTAAACTACATAAATGCCATTTACATCCTTCAATATTTTTGATTTTCTCAGCATACTGCCTGCATCATAGCATAGCACAGCATAGCATAGCATAGCATAGCATAGCCAGCCTCTAATGGTTAACATTTAGCCTTGTTTTACTGCAAAAACTGTAAGCCAGTAAACTCCATCAGTTGACTGCTCCTGGTATTGATCTCTGGAACATGTATAATAAATGTGAATGTGGATATTTTGCTCATCTCTGCTTGACCTTGTGATTCCAACAAAATCTCAGATATGTGTATGGCTCTGTACCAAGTGGGAAGCTCAGTAAGTTGACACACTCACTGCCTTGGTCAAAACAAAGCCCTAGCAACAGCACAGCATGCTAAACATAGAGAATGGGTGTAACCTAATGCAGTATAAAAATATGTATATTCCTGTTTTGTTTTGTTTTTTTCTTCTTCTCATGTCTGTTTTTTTATCACTTCCCCCCTTTCACTCCTCATTTTTCGTTTTTCTCTCAGTCAGCTGCCAGCTTGGCATACCTCCATGTGCTGTGTGTATGTGTGTGTGTGTGTGTGTGTTTGTGTGTGTGTCTGTGTGTGCGTGTGTCTATGTGTGTGTGTGTGTGTGTGTGTGTGTCTGTGTGTGTGTGTGTGTGTGTGTGTGTGTGTGTGTGTGTGTGTGTTTGTGTGTGTCTGCGTGTGTGTGTGTGTCTGTGTGTGTGCATGTGTGTGTGTCTGTGTGTGCGTGTGTGTGTGTGTGTGTGTGTGTGTGTGTGTGTGTGTGTTTGTTTGTGTGTGGCTGGCACTGACAGCCTGGTCGTGCGGGCAGAGCGTCAGGTGTGTCACTCTGCCTCCATCAGCTGTTGGCGGGGCCTAGTGACTGGGGCCACTGCAGCAGCTGTCAGCTTGTCACATTTGCATTCCTAACTAACACCTGGAGCAGGCCCTCCCTCTCCCTCTCCATGTCTCTCTCACACACACACACACACACACACATACACTTGCTCTCTCTATTTCACTACGTCTCTAACCAACACTCTTTCTTGCATATTCTCTCTCTCTGTTACGCACACATGCACACACACACACACACACTTGCTGTCTCTATTCTGCTCTCTCTCTTAGCAACACTTTGTGTTGCATACTCTCTCTCTCTCTCTCTCTCAGCAGCATCTGTCTTGCTTCTCTGTTGCACTTTTTTTCCTCTCCCTCAGTCTGCTTCTCTTCATCCCTCGCTCCATCCCTCCCCTTTGGACTGCTTGGATTCAGGCTACAGCCACAGACGCAAAACAAATGTAGATTTATAGCATATCATATACAGGTTAATACACTGGCTAACACAGAGCATACAGCTCTTAGCTTGAGTCTTAATTACAGTTAGGATGATGCTATATACATTGTGAGCAAACATTACAGGCTATTGTAAGCCAGTTGCAATGATCTGTCATTGTTACAGGCAGGCATTTGAGCACCACTGGGGAGTGATGATGACCTTGCAGCTGATTAAAGGAAACTGTCACCAACATCTACAAAGCATTTCCTGTGTCAAATTTTCCCATTGTTTCCTTACAGACAGCACTCAGTAACCTGAAACAACAGGGCTATGGATTGGATTGATATTCTTTGAGGGTATAAGGGTCATCAGGGTTAAAGTGTGTGTGTGTGTGTGTGTTTGTGCGCGGGGGGGATTCAGTCATTGTTTTGTACCAACCTGTTTCTACATTCACATCCCCAAGTCAGACGCCACACAGATGATTCACATTTCCAAGTCAGACACCACACATTGAAACCTCAGTGGTCATTTGACCCAATGAGTGGGTTTGTGGCATGTAAAGAAATGAGACGTTCTCTCTGGGCTTATAGCTGTACATTTCAGTGAAGCAGAAATAAATGGAATCCACAGAGAAGCTGTCAGGGCTTATCCCTCCTTAATGTCTGGACTTTTAAGATATCCCCTGAGAAATATGAAACACACATTTCCTCAACCCCCCCCCCCCCCCTTTCTCTCTCTCACACACACACACACACACACACACACACACACTGTACACCTGTACACCTGTACCCTTTGGCTTGGCTA
>JAIFZK010000222.1:9187500-9215000 GCA_027481765.1 Tenualosa thibaudeaui | reverse complement strand
TCAACTCCAGTCCACCATGCACCTACCCTATCCCTCCCTCCTTCTCTCTCTCTCTCTCTCTCTTTCTCTCTCTCTCTCCCAGTGGCTTCGCTAACCACAGCTCCCTGAGGTATCCAGGTTGGGCCGTCCACGTGCCTCTGCTCCGCTCTGCTCCACTTCACTTGTGCTCTCCTCACCTCGTAGCCTGGCCGCCTGCCCGCTTGACTGACTGGGTTTATATGATGATGGGAGAGTGTCAGATTGACCTGCATACTCATTCAGCAGAAAATCAGCACAACGGTAGCACACGGAAGACAAGGATGGAGAGAAAGAGCGGCGGAGAGAGAGACGGAGAGAGAGAGAGAGAGAGAGAGAGAGAGAGGGGTGAGCATGTTCAACAAATCAGGAAAGGAAGGGAGTTTGAACCTATTATTTGTGTGTTTGTGTGTGTGTGTGTATGTGTGTGTGTGTGTGTGTGTGTGTGTGTGTGTGTGGACAGCATGAGCGATGAGAAGAGGACTGACGTATTGAGGTAAGGGCACATGTACTGTGAGTAGTCATACTGCCATCTGAACCAATGGTTCAGTGTATCTTAAATTATCCATTATGACATTATGTGATTACTTCACATTCCAGGCTACAGAAAAATGGTTGATGAAGTTGAATATAGTGATACTGTTTATGAAAACAAAGAACTTCATGTTTCACATGGTCAGGTTAAATGTAGGTTGGGAAATATTACTTCGCGTTCCAGGCTACACTAAGATGGGTGATGATGAGCTGGATATAGTGATCATACTGTATATGAGATCTTTGAGATGTTTTTCATGTTTCACATGGTCAGGTTGAATTTAGGTTAGGAAATGAATATCGTCAGTGAATAGTTTCCTGGGTAAATCAATGTGATACATCAGTGCCTCTTGGGAAACCCTGGCTACACACAGCCCTGGGGGTAATAGTGATTTTTCCTTAATAACTGAAGGTCAAACCTAATTGTGTTCCCTGTAACAACACAAAACGTGTGAGGAAATGAAAGTGAACCATGTCAAATATGACTTGAAGCAAACATCCAGCTATGATCCATTGCCTGTTAATGAAGAACACCTTAGCTATTGCTTGTGATCATGTTTGGTATGTGCAGTACCGAGTACAGTTTGACTACCGTGTCCGTTCTTTCACTGGTGGACAGTGTTGTATATGCGCAAGATGTGTATATGATGTATATGTGTACATGTGAGATGTGTATATGATGCATATGTGTATATGTGAGATGTGTATATGATGTGTATGTGAGATATGTTATATGTGAGATGTGTATATGATGTGTATGTGAGATATGTTATATGTGATATATTTATGATGTTTATACACTGCTGGACACCTTAATTTCCTTCGGGATTAATAAACTAAGTAACTCTACTCTACTCTACTACTCAGCTGGCTAGTCCATATGATTATGCTGATTGCGTCCATCCCATGGGACTGACACACATACGCTGGCCGATCGAATGGCGCGAATGACAACCTGAAAAAGACCTTGATGATGAACAAACTGAATTTTCAAAACGGCTCCTCACCATCACCCGTGTTTCTCTCTTATGTTCTATGCAAACATGCAGCTTTTGCACATGTGAAAATGGCCCAAATGCATTCCCTGCTTTCATTAGGTTACCAATGCACATCACTTTCACAGACGAGGCTCGTTACACCATTTCACTGTATTCCGCCCTTGTCGAGCCTGTGTGAGTGCATAATGCATGCGTGTCATAGTGACGGCCTCGGAGCAAGCGTGTCCCCTTGGCTTTACCATCTTAGACATGCCAATCAAATTGTCGAGTTATCAGCGTGGGTCAGTTTGGAGGGATGTGTGTGTGTGTGTGTGTTGGGGGGGGGCATGCAGTGCACGCCATTCGCTGACTTTGACAGTGCTGATTAACGTACAGTAATGGAACTGGAGAGTGGGAGTGAATGAAGAGTGTTAGATGGGAGAGTGGGAGACTTGAGCGGAAGCTCCAAACCCCCTAATGACTGTATCGGCTATCATAAGAGCCTTATGAGTGTTTTGCATGCTGCATTTAAAATGTATGTTTAAAAATGTAATGCAGGCTAATAATTATATGCTATCACAAGGATATGGCATCCATTTTATTGTGTTGTTAATTGTGTTGAAAAAATAGCTCTGTGCAGAACCATTTCTTCTCTGTATCTCTGTGTACCCCCCGCCCCACCCTCACACACACACACACACACACACGCCTCCCAAACTCCCTTAACCCCCCTTATCTCTGACCTTGGCAGTCGAAGCCCAAAGTGCTGTTGGCAGCAATCGCTTTTTACCTCCCATTCCTGTCATCCACCCTTGTGGTCTTCTTTCTCTCTCTCTCTCCTTCTCTCCCTCCGTCCACTCCCCTAATCCACCATTTTGCAGAAGTCTGGCCCACTTACAGTTGAGTCCATCTGGAGTCGGCCTCTGTGTTGTCTCCTGTTGTGGTCTGGTCTCTGGAAAGCACTCTGGAGCCACCTGACAGGTAAGCCATCCATCCCCCAGAGCAAGTGAGCCCACACTGCCAACTCTGACTCACTATTTGCCTCCCATGTGACAAGGTGGTAATATCAACAAGGCTACAAAATTCATTTCATTTATTTCCTTTTCATTTAGTTATGCATTTGGCTGACAATTTTTGGAAAGTGATCTGTAATCATCACTTACTTCAGGGTCAGTCTCTCCTAGAGCTACTTTAGGGTTAAGTGCCTTGCTCAGGGGCACACTGCTGACATGCTCACTGAGCTCCTTGCTACCTGTGCTACCACCCCCACTAGCCCACATTCAATATGGTAAAAAAAAAGGTTAGAAATCTCATTTCAGCAATTTTATCCATTTATAGGGTTGGGTAAGGGGATGACTTTTTTTTAACAGTTAGTGAAATCCAAAATCACCAGTGACTGCAGCAGTAACAGCAGCGACGACCTTCACATTATACTTTCTCAAGAGTCAAACTTGCCGGTCCTGTTTGCATAATTTCAATTTGCACATCTAACACACTTTCAAGAGGGCGCCTCTTTCTCCAAATTATACCCTTGCCTCATGGGCAAGGTGACTATCAAGGGTGCCTCCATCAGAATGTATGCATATTTGTTCCAGTTTTATCAACACTTTTTGGGTGATTTCTTTCTCTTTTGCCATGACTTGCTCATTGCTTGTTGATTGCAGATCAGAAAGGTTGGCTCCATTCCATCGGCTAACAAGGCTGAATCATATCAGTTGTGTCCAGATTTAGTGGCGCCTTTTCAGAGGGAGTAGAAACAACATGGTCACGGTAAATGTGCCATGCCTAACTTAACTCCTGCCAGTGAACCAGAAAACTTATACGTACAGCAAAAAACTTAAGCCAACAAACTTCTGTGTGTGTGTGTGTGTGTGTGTGTGTGTGTGTGTGTGTTAATGTACAGTTGTACAACTTGTGCAGTAACATCATTTTTTTCTTATAGTTTACTCAAGATTGAATGTGTTTTTGTGTGTTAATTGTTTGTGCACAAGGCTGTTTTGGATGCTAAACTGGGTATAGTGTTACTCGTCCAGCTGTAGCATTCGCTGACATAATGGCATATTCTGCTAGAACATCCACTCAATCCCTGCCTGCCTGTCACACCGCCCCAATACCATCTATTGACAACTGTGCTATTTTTTGACACATTAAAATGTGTTTGCATGCAGGCAAGGAGATCCGTTCGCCCTGTCAATGACTGCAGCCACAAACACACAAATACCCTGTAAACGGGCCCATTGAGGAAGCCCAAGCTGGGGCGGATATGATGAGAGCTCGACTTCTGAATCCACGCCAGTCTTATTTATCTCGTCTCTGAGAAGCCGGGGATATGAAAAACATGAGTTCTCAAAACAGTCTGTGTGAGCGTTTCAGTTATGACTCAATGGGTTTTATTTGTAAATACACACAGAGCCTTTTTAAGGCTTCTTGAAAACGGGCAGTGTGTTTACCTCAATAGAGTGTGCAAATAAAGCATTTCAATGTTACTGAACTGCCTCATCAACAACCTTGATTTCTTTTTTTTTTCTCCCTTTCTGTTTTTCCCCAAATGCATCCCCACATTGTTTTATTCTTTGTAGGGTATTTCATAATTTTGATCTTTTCAGACTGATTTTCGCATCTTAAAATAAGTCCCCTGCCTCATCCATCTTGATTACCAGTGATGAGCACCGGTAAATGACACATATTTTTCAATAGTCCACATTTTAGGAACAAGTCTGGATACCATTTAGCATAAAGAATTTCCTTTGGGATAATAAAAGTATCTATCTATCTATCTATCTGTCTGTCTGTCTATCTATCTATCTATCTATCTATCTATCTATCTATCTATCTATCTATCTGTCTATCTATCATATAGTGTATAGGGAACATTTGCAGAAACTGGTTCAGAGACAGGGCTTTAAGAGACAGGTGTAGCTCTCAGAAGAGCTTGTTTCACAATCATGCACTTCATCTTCTCCTCACCTCTCTCAATATACTGAAAGTATACACACACAGTATCTCACACACACACACACACACACACGCCAGGCATACAGTATCTCACACACACACGCCAGGCACACAGTATCTCACACACACACGCCAGGCATACAGTATCTCACACACACACGCCAGGCACACAGTATCTCACACCTCTCTCAATATACTGAAAGTTCCCAGCCCTGTGTCAACCTCACACTGTGGCCCTCCGGTCTGTGGCCATATCAATCATAACAGAACTAGCAGCCATTTTATGGTAAGTGCAGTCCACCAAGGCCAAACCTACTCCTGTGTCATAACCATCAATAAATCCTCTGAAAATACAGACCAAGACTTGTCCTCTCTGAACTTTAATAGGGATCCTGTCAAAGCTGCCTAATGGGGGGCAGCAGTATTGAGGAAAAAAAGAAAAAGACAGAAACCAGGAAGGGGACTCTTGCATTCCCTTGCAGTCTGAAATTTTCTATGAAATGATGTGTAATGGTCAATGACCAATATTCAGACACAGAATCAATAACATGCTGGCCAGAGAGTTTCTCACCAAAATGTATTGCAAGCTGTGATTTTTGGTACTTCAGCAATGTTGCCCTACATATTATAAAAGAAAAAGAAAGATAGAAGGCCAACGTTCTCTGCTGTTGTTTGATCCAAACACATGTTCAGGGCCGACTCAATATAAAGGTCAGGCTTTGTTGAGTGGTTGAACTCTTGGGTTTTTTTCTCCCTCTCAGTAAGAGACGGTGACAGATATTAATGCTGTCATTCCTCTATGGCTTTGTGCTGCCACTTCTCCCTGGGCAAGAAGAGTGTATGCGAAGAGCGGTAGTAGAATCCATTTCAGATTTTAATTAGCTGCCTTTGTGATTCCAACACACACACACACTCTCTCACACGTACAGACAGAAGTGTGCAGGCAGGCAGGCAGGCACACACACACGTATGGCTCACACTCACTCACACACACACTTACAAACACGCACACACACACACATTCAGACCAACATTATCCCTTCAAAGCTTTAATTAACAACTGCCTCTTGGTTTCAAAACATCAAACGGCAGTTTTGAGAGAGCAATGTCTGGATGTGGGTATGGCTGCTAGTGCATCTACGTGTGTTGGTGTGTGTGTGTGAGAGAGAAATAGAGGACATTCTGCACATTGAATGTGTGGTAAAACACATGCAGGTTTGTGTATTTTTTCTGATTTCACGTCATTCAGGTCACAAGAGATTAAGCAATGGGCCTTATACAAATCGCTGCAAATCTCAGGGATGTTGGATTTTCCCCAGTCTGCCTTTCTCTCTCTCTCTCTCTCTTTATCTCTTTCTCTCTTTCTTTCCCCTCTCTCCTTCTCTCTCTCTCTTCATGGAGATAATTACCCTGCATGTAGCCACGGCATGGCTGGATGCAAAAGAACCAGCACACATTAGTGGATTAGCCGCTAATCTGGCGTTAGCACCTAACACTGATGTAGCAGATGAATATATACAATGTGTAAAGTAAACTGCGAGAATACCAACAGACAACTGCCAAGCTTTTGTTCTATTCAAACCTTGCAAAGAAATAGAAATGACACTTTTTCCTCTCAGAATGACTAATGCATTACATCAGATTGTGAGCTGTATATACAATACACAAACTCATTTCTATCACTTGTAAGCCTCCTTCAAACACTGGATTAGATCCCCCTTCAAATTTTACACAAATTACACCTATGTACTCCTTGATGTACTGAATGTTTCCATTAACTTGACTGATCACTCGACGAACTGTAACTGCTCCTGTCAATGCCAGATTTACAGTTAGAGCTTCTGAATTCAACTTAAGCCTTTATCATTTTAACCAACAAAACGAGGCAATAACAACTTCTAATTTGCATTTTTATCAGTGCATTTGATTGAAGAATTTGTGTCATGGTTGACAAGTGTGTGTGCATGCGTGTGTGTGTGCGTGTTCCAGACTGTGCAGACAGTTATTCACTCCTAATGGAAATGACTATGTCAACAACATGTTTAAGTGTTTATCTGTGTTTTTCCAGTCAGAGAAAGCCAACCCTAACCCTATCCCTAACTCTAATCCCCCTTCTTGACGGTATGTTAGTATAGTCACATTTGTTAGGAAAGTCAGTTACCATCAAATCCTGTGGATGAGAAAATCTTCTTAAATAGGCTGCCATTACAGAGCTTGGCCCAAAAAGATCAAACCTGGTGAACAGATTTGTCATCTAGAAGAGCCACATCTTCCTCCGTTCACGCTTTAATTACTGAGCGATTATGGACTGACAACGAAGACCAAAGCATCATCCCACGGGCACACAATTCTATTTCGGAAGTCTCTTGGCCCATTTTTTGGTGTCACACGGGCACAACGACTCAATCACGGGCGGCCAGCTTATCGAGATCATGCACAGTGGTATTCCCCTCTCGCCAGGGAGAAAAATGGCATATGCAGGCCTCTGGCCAAAAAAAAAAAAAAAGGAAAGTCCATCTGGGTCCAGCCCTTTCCACCTGTGGGTCATTTGGGCCACAGCTATCCAATGTAGCAAACAGTAACCCTCAGTATGGAGAGGAAGGCTACTCCGCTAAAAAAAAGGTAAATGGACGGCATTTATATAGCGCTTTTCTACTCCTACGAGTACTCAAAGCACTTTACAGAGTATGCCTCACATTCACCCATTCACATGCATTCACACACCAGTGGAGGAGGCTGCCATGCAAGGTGCCAACCTGCCACCGGGAGCAATTTGGGGTTCAGTATCTTGCTCAAGGACACTTAGATGGGGTCAGCCAGAATGGGGCTCCAACTCTGCAACCCTTTGGTTGCCGAACAGCACCTCTACCACCTGCGCCACCACCACCCCAGGCGCACTGATGAAGTCTCTGAATGGGCATCACATACTGTAGATGAAGAGTAAGAGGAGTATTAGAAAGCTAGTGTGTGATATAGCATATGCTCTCACTGAGGTATTCAAGTGCAGCTGAGAGGTTATCTATCAGAGGGTCAGTGGTGGCAGAGGGGAAAGGTGGAGTTTGCGTGTATGTATGTGTGTGTGTGTGTGTGTGTGTGTGGGATTGGAGTGAGTCTTTTGCTAAGAGTGTCCTCTCTTCAAGGCTGATCAATGGCAGACACGATAATGAATTTGAAAAGTACTCATCATCATGGGAAATCAATGGCTTCCTCACGCGACACCACCAGGCAACAGAGGTTGGGGGAAAGACACAAAGGGGTCGTGTGTCACATTTTCTTCCCTAATAAGCATACTGATGTAGGCCGTGGCCTTCCCTGGAGATTATTATTATGATGACATTTATTAGGTCTATTTTTCTGGGTGCAGTTAGACAATGTCATCATCCACGGTTTTGATCACGAGTCATGGAAAAGTGGAAAGAATTTTATTAAATGTTTCAGCAAAGGCAACAAGATATTAAGGGGCTTAGGATAACTGTCAGATGACAAGTAAGGACTGACTTAAGCTAACAACGCTAACACACTTGTTTGAAAAACTGATTGAAGACAGACAGAAAGAATAAAAAAAAATAAAAAAAATGGCCTTGTTCTTGTCTTTTCCTCTCAGAAGGTTGTTTCTCCCAACTCTGTTTTTAACTTTCCAATAGAATCAGAGAGGAAGTGAACTTTGACCTTCTTAGTGAGGGTCTCAAATAATTAGTGGTCAGTGGCAGACTGGTTTCGCTTTGTGGCCAAAGACCAGAGAGATTGCCTTCATTAAGGCACACTGGCGACTGACCTGGGGCCAGTAGCTAACCCGCCGAGCACCTCTAATCCTTGGCTCCACTGGTCTTCATTCGAAACCCTCTTCATCCTCCTCAGCCACCGCTGCACAGGCCCTCCTGGGTCCTTTCTCTGACCACTACACACACACACACACACACACCTACACAGGGAGAAGAGAGCAGTTTTATCTGAAGAACATTCAAAACAATCAAAAGGATTAAAAATAAAACCTCTGAAGACAATGCAGTGCACAAAACAAACATAAGCCAAGTTGTTTCAAGTCCCTATGAGGCATTAAGGTTCTTGTGATTGACCGCTTGAATTAATCATAGGCTCAATTTGTGAGAAAACAAACATATATTGCTGAGCAGGCTGTACAGTTTATCTTTACAGTTCATCATTTATTTTATGTGCCTTGAAGAAGCACACAACCTCCTGCAGATTGTTAGATCACAATATCGACACATTGGCTAACAGATAGCAGGTTACTGGCATCAGGAACTGATCCTTTGAGAGAGAGAATGGCATTGATTTGCCTGAGAACCGCCCCTACCCCCATCGCCCTATCTGCACATTACTACTTCATTACCATCATCTTGCTAATTTGCCTTTGAGCTTGTTTGAGAAAAGGGGTCGTTAATCACTTTACCACATTATGATTAGTCTAGATATTCTAGGGAAAGATATTAGACAAATACCCTGACTTGAGCCAGTGGTTTAACATTTCTCTTCACGCCACGTGAAATATATGGGAAACTCAACTAAGGACTGTTTTTTATGTTTAAAAAGTGTTGTTGTTAGCAAGCTACCTTTCTGAGCAAACAAGTTAAGGGCATGACTGAATGCAAGAAGAAAGCGAGTCTCTTTTTTTCCCTCCCTGTTTTTAAAGGATACGGCAGGCTCAGGATCAGTCCACCTGGCCTCCAGCCAAGTCTTTGAATGGCGTTCCAAGTTCGACTTGGCTGAAGGGGCGGTCAGTCTGCGGGGTTCGCACAGTAACACACTCGGAACCCTAATCCCAAATCTCCCCTCCTGGTCCCTCACTGTCTCCCATTGATTTGTTTCAATTAATCTTTTATCGCCTAAGCCTGCGGCAGCATCCAGTGCTGCTGCCAAACACGGAATCATGCGTCACGCTGAAAATCTGGGCACGGGACAGACTCCACGAGCCCCCTCTCACAATGTCCTCCGTCGTTTAGTTATTTATTTTCTTTCCTTTGGAACCTGAGCGGGTTTACAGTGCGAACATTGGCAGCCAGCTCCAAGGGAATGAGTAAACAGTCAGGGTTGGGGAAAACAGAGGATGCACTATCAGTAGCCCAGTTATAGAGGGATTAGCTTCAGTTATGGAACAGCCCCCGTTTCTGGTCCCATTGCTGCGTTTGGGTTTTGCTTTGCCTTTTTTCCTCCTTCTTTTATTAAAAATTTTATAAATTTATTTATATGTTTTTTTTTTTTGCAATCTATGTCAGCCCGTCTCTTTTATGTTTGTTAAAGCTCCCATCTATTCAGTGTGGCCAATGAGGAAAAGACATTGGGCTTTTTCTTCCCTTTGTTGCGGTTCAAACGTTTGCCTCTTGTCTCTCTGTTCCATGTTGGTCCAGGCATCTGGTTGCTGGTTGGCGAAATGTCTCTGTTTATTTATTTATTTATTTATTTATTTATTTGTGTGTTTTTGAGTGCTGCTCGGAAATGATAAATAGCCATTCAGTAAAGATGATGCTTTCAGACCAAATGAGTCATGCCCCCCCCCCATACACACACACACACACACACACACATACACACACCAAAAAGGCTGGTGCATTGGATGTTTAGTGAAATACTTGCTAAAAGGCTCTTTATAAAATGGAGCCCTGATGTGTTGCCACACAGACAGAAGCATGGCACTGCTTGTCTCACATCATGGAGAGCTGAAGAGAAGTCCTCTTCATTTGCTCAGAAACGCTCTCGCTCGTTGTACGAGTGGGGTCAAAGTTGAGTGGCGCTCAGTTTATGCCCATCACAAGTTCTTCATTTGTGCTCATTGTCTCCCCCCGCCTGAAATTTAAATTTGGCCCTACAGCTCTTTCAAGCAGGTCAGTGTATGGTAACTCAGTGAAGCCTCAAGTCTTTTTCACAAAGCCCACTGCTGCAGCACATGTTGGGGGTCGGAGTGTGTATGTGTGTGTGTGTGTGTGTGTGTGTGTGTGTGTGTGTGGAGGAGGGGTACACTCGCCCAGCCGCAGCTCCAGTGTCTGTGGGATATACCTCTCAACTCCAGCTAGCCTCTTCATGATGGTAATAGTAAGTGATGGATGAGCAACAGCATGAGGGAATGAGGAGTAAGTCTGCGTGTGTGTGTGGTGGTTATCTTGCTGTTCGCTTCAAGCGGTCCCCCCTTTGTTTTAGCTTCTGCCATCAGACACTCATGTAACATGGCAGGCCCATCCTCTCCAGTCGTGTTTGGGCCAAATCTCTTAAAAAGCTAACTGTGCCGGGGGTGTTCAGTGAAAGATATAATGCATTGATTAAAGTTTTATCAGTTTTTAAGTTGCTCATCGTTTGTCATTTAAGACAAGATAAAGGTTCAAGAGAGGACAGAAGAAAACTATTACAAGCAGAATTGGTTGCTGTGTGCTTGGTGTGAATTATGTTTATGCTGGGTTTTATGACACACAGTTTAGAGCGTACTTTAGACTGAAGGGATATGTTTTATCTAACGGCATCAGTTGAGTCAGTGTGTGTGTGTGTGTGTGAGGTTGAGTGAATGTATATGTATGACTGTTTATCTTTGTCTGTGTGTGCGTGTGTGAGAGAGAGTGGCCGTCTGGTTGTGTGAATGTGTATGTGTGTGTGTATGTATGTGTGTGTCTCCGTCTGTGTGTGTGCATGTGCTTGCCTGTGTGTGTGTGTATCTCTATCTGTGTATGTTTGTGTGTGTGTGTGTGTGTGTCGGCGTGGGGCCGTGATGGCTTCACATCCCCAGTCTCACAAGCATTCAGAGCAACAGCAGTTCCTCTCATCTAATGTGTTTACTTTTAACAAGACCATTTAGCAGCGAGGTGTTAGTGGGTCACTGGAGTTGCCTGGGGGGATTGTGGGATTTGTAGTTTTCCCCCTGGTGGTCTGAAGGGCTGGCAAGCCCGGCAGACTGATGATTAAGCGAATCCGGAGGGAGTGAGTGAAAGCGAAGATGAAAGGGGGGAGATTAAGAACGAGGGGCCGCACAGTGATGAGAACCTGGGCGAAGGGAGACAGCGATGAGATAAGATGAGAGGATAATGGAGAGACTCCCAGGCTCTCTGAAGGAGGAAGGGCACAGGAGAGGTTATGGGATGCAGACGAGATGTAGTGAGCGCGCGTGAGAGAGAGAGGAGTGGAAACGATCAGAAAGCTCAGGAGTTGGCAGCTTTCCCGGTCTCTAAAGTCTCCCATGTCTCTCTAAAGCGAAGAGCCGGAGGAAGGAGAGGAGAAAGGTAATCTCATCTCCGCTTCAGAGACAGAGATGAGGTAGCGGAGTGAGCCTCAAGAAGACAGAATATACGATGTGTGTGTGTGTGTGTGTGTGTGTGTGTGTGTGCGTGCGTGCGTGCGTGCGTGCGTGCGTGTGTGTGTGTGTGTGTGTGTGTGTGTGTGTGTGTGTGTGTGTGTGTGTGTGTGTGTGTGTGAGAGAGAGAGAGAGAGGAGGAAGATTTAAACATATACGCAAAGTACAATGCCAGACAGACACAAAACACACACACACACACACACACACACACACACACACAGTGGGATGGAGACTGCATCCAGCCAAGTCTATTTGGTTGTTTAACATAGTTGAGGGTGAAGTTCATGCCCTGTTTTGGAAGCTGAGGATTGACATCTACCAAAGATAAATTGAGTGGTTGTGGGCATCAAACTTGAGCGTGTGTGTTTGTGTGTGTGTTGAAGAGATGCCACTGGTTTGAACTCTCTTAGGGTACCAATCTCAGTCTTGAATCCTAGTGATTAGGTGCGTATTGATCTATTTTGGGAAGCAGATGGGCATGCCTGCACCCACTGGCAAACGTGACACTGCATTTTCTCCAAAGTGGGGCAGAGCAATTGATTTCCTGTGCCCATGAAAACTAGTTTAGTTGCCAGGTAAAATTGAATGGCTTTAGGTTTACCATGTATTTATTTATTGTGGTTAGGAGAAGACTGAAGCATTTTTTTGGCAACATAATCAAAAATTTGTACATATCTTGCAATAATTCAAAATAAAAATTCAATGTGAGTAATGAGCTTGAGAAATTTCATTGAGATATCTTATAGTTAAATCTTATTTCCTGTTCACTTACAATATGTTGCCAATAGAAGTGTGTACAGCTAACAAGCTTAAACGCCAAAATGAAAACAAAATATTCAGAATATTAAATGTTCTGTGGATTCAGCCTTCTTTATACAGTAAATTTGGGCCTAACTTAACTTAAAGATTAGTTCATCAGCATGTCTGTGAGTTGGTCTGCGCTTTCAGCCTTGTACGAGAGTTAGTCCATAGCTGACTAGGATATTTTTCTCACCTGGTAATGTACAGATGGGATTAATCTATGTGTATGTGTGTGTGTGTGTGTGTGGTGACAGGGTGTTTTCCTATTAACAGTGCACACAGATTTGGGGTAGGTTTACAGATAGGGTGAAATGTGTTTGAAAACTGCCAGTGTCGTATCGCACATTGTCAGAGTGTGTTCTGACAGGAGGTGTTCCTGGGAGGTTAGCCGGAGGGCAGGGCTGGGATTTCTTTGGTAGGTTACTTTAAAAATCTGCATTGTCTCAATGTATTTTCCAGGATCTTCAATCGTACCTTTATTCTTCATTCATTTAAAAATATCTTGTTTCAATTCAATTCAATTCAATTCAGTTTTATTTTTACAATAGTTTTGTCTTCACAGAAGGCACATCCAAGAGCAACAGGGGCAAGGAAAAACTCCCTTATGTTCAGTTAATCTAGGAAGTAACCTTTGGCAGATCCACAACTCAAGGGGCTAACCCAACTGCCAGGGGTCATGCAGAAAAATCAGTAGTAACCATGACAGACTACAAGTTGCCTATGGTTTTAGCTAAGGTTCATAATAGCACATAATAGAGTATTATCCCACTATGTCCATAGGTGGTTATCAGGTATTATGGCTGGACAGTGTAGCAGCGGCCAGACATAGTGTCAAACTCAAAGGGGTGAGATGGGTTATAGGGGTAACAATAAGGGCCATTGTGAAGGGGGGTCAATCACAAAGCCTCAAGGAAGGGGAGTCAGGCCTAGCATGGGCGTCCAGGAAGGGCCTCTATGATGGAAAATCGGTCCTGACATGGGCCTCCCGTAGTGTTGATTGTAGTCCACTCAGGAGGGGAGGGTGAGAGGAGTCCGCCGGAATGAGGCAGGGATGACACTCAGCAGAGATAATTGTGGACAGAGGAAGAAAGTGAATTAGGCCAGGCTCACACATCAGAGAGCAAATGTGTAATTTGGGCATACATATATGTATTATATATATTGAGAGAGAGCTGAAAGAGAGAGAGAAAGAGAGAGAGAGAGAGAGAGAGAGTTGTACGGCATGACACATGAAGCTTTTGTGGCGGCACTAGGCTATAGCAGCACAACTAAGGTATGATGCATGG
This sequence comes from Tenualosa thibaudeaui, assembly GCA_027481765.1. Lineage (NCBI taxonomy): Eukaryota > Metazoa > Chordata > Actinopteri > Clupeiformes > Clupeidae > Tenualosa > Tenualosa thibaudeaui. Next base: position 9,201,138 of record JAIFZK010000222.1, on the reverse strand, counting down.
CAACCCAGCACCACTGCAGGGATGGTCAGTGGCCGCCATACCTCGCAACTGGGGGCAACAGCAGAGGCAGTCCCTCCCAAAAGACCCATGAGAAGTGATGATTTGCCACGCACCATCCCTAACTATGTGAAACAGTAAAGAGGAAGGTTTTAAGTCTAGACTTAAAGGTATTGAGAGTGTCCGCTTGTCGAATGTCGGGGGGGAGATTATTCCACAGGAGGGGTGCACGGTAACGGAGGCTCTTCCTCCTATCATAGATTTTGATATTCTTGGGATTACAAGGACACCAGCATTTTGGGATCTTAGGGTTCTAGGAGAGTGGTAAGGGGACAAGTAAGTCTTTAATATATGTTGACGCATCGCCCTTGAGGGCTTTGTAGGTTAGAGTAGGTTTCACTATTAATTAATTAGTTATGAGAACAGGCTTTAGGAGAATTAGGAGACATAGTTTATTTTTTTTCTTCACAGAGAGTACATGCATTTACATGTGCTCTTGTTTTTTGAGGTAAGAGCCTAATATACTGTATACCAAATATACCACATACATAGCTGATTTCATTACGCCATGGCAAAAGACAGTCGTCATGGAAAGGCACTCAAGTACGGCTGTCTACATGAAATGCTTATGTGCTTCATGGAAGTCACAGTAATTTGCAAATTCCTTTAGTCTAGAGAACCTTTTTTCTATGTAGAGATTAAATTATATTTTATTGCCAAGTTAATAATGTGATCTGACACACCTTCATCTCTCTCAGTTTACAGAAAAACCTTCATCTTCATTTGTCCCTCTTTCTTTCTTTTATTTTTCTCTGTGGTAAGAAACACTAGGCATCAATCTCTAACAGTGATGGTTCATTTTTCTCTGTAGTAAGAAACGGTATGCATCAATATGTAACAGTGATACTTCATCTAATGCAGGATGGCATGCAATCATTATTTACATCAAAAAGGGAGTGTTTGCATGTTAACTTTGTGACATTCTCTGTTTTTAGCTCCTCGTTGAGATCATAATATCCATGGCGATAGTTAGGCCTTCAGTGCTTATTAGGAAGGAATGGACGTGAAGTGAACGCGACAGGGTTGACCTTATTCCTTTAGCAGGAGCACATTTATACAAGTCTGGTTTTCTCTCTCTCCCTCTTTCTTTACAAGCAGGAGCTGAACTTCCTTTCAGTTGTCTTGTGCCAAGCTGTTTCCACTCTCCTGTTTCTACTCTTAGGAGAGAGAGAGACAGACATGAAGAGGTTGACATTTATTTCTCTAATTGGCGTCGGAAAACGTTCAGCAAAAGTTCAAATATGCCTGTGCGAAACAGGTTTGTGTCTGGTATTAATATTAGATCAAAACGACTCGTTGGAAATGAAGGGGCCATAAACAGTACTTTTCAGTTGGTGCTGCCAACTTAAATGGCGCAATTGATTTTGTTTGTTTCACTGTTGTACCTATGTAAGCTTAGCGAAACAATGAAGAAATTGCGGTGCTATTATTCCTTTCATTATAAATTCTCACAACTCTATGTTTTGTTTTAACTAGCTGGAGTGGAGTTACTGTAGCAAATAGCATGTGCTGGACTTGTTTTGCTGAACATTTTTAAACAGAAATAGTTTTGACACAGTTTTTTTTTTTCTATTTCAGTTTTTTTTTTTCCTCAGCTACTTTGTACACCTATTCTTAATACTGCAGTGAAAGTGCTTTATATATAGATTGTAATACATGGAGAGAGAGTGAGAGAGAACCAAGCAATGCAATCATTCTAAACAGGGCTAGGTATATATTTGAGTTGTCATAGATCCATTCACTTATAAAGTGTGTATGGCCATTTACTGTATTGTGATTTCCAGTCTTTCACTTTTCTGTGTTCAGACCCAATGACTGTGTTTTAGCTCAGTTGGCTGTGTGCGGTATTTTGGGAAGCAGTGTCTTTAAATTGCAAATATGAGACCTTGTCAGTGATTTCTGTCAGTGATGTCTTAAGTGTTAAAAAGTATGTAGTGTTTTGCAAATCACTGTGTGTATAGTTTTGCAGAAAGTGTGAAGCAGAAATTGTGCTCATTGTTAATGTGCTCAAGTGTTTTGAGAGAGGCTGATTGTGTCATAATTTTTATTCTAGTGAGTAAACAATCGTAAAAAAATAAAACAAAACAAAAAACTGTAATTGTAATGTCTGAATTGTTTCTGCAATGTTTCAGTTTCAGTGACAGAAATAATCTGAAACTAAGAGATTTGGGGGCCATGCAATAAGAACTGCCTCCTTGCATTTACTGTTTGACTTAAACAGTGAATATGCATGCATACTGAACATGACATTGTTCTATGGAAGTGTGTGTTTTTTTAGTATTTTTTTAATGCTGCATGTGGCATGGGAGGATGATGACGCTTGCAAATTCTCCCTGTTGCTCTCCTTTTGAAATGTGCTGCCTTGATGCAGATGACATCGTTCCATAACCTCAGGTGCTGTGCTAAATCCACGTGCATTTGCCTGTGCTTGTTAAAACAATGGGTCTTCTCCAAAAGGGACCTGATCCATCACGACATTGGCCTGAATTTAAAACCCCTGCTTCATCAAAACACTACCCTGCAGAAACTTCCCTAGTTTTGTTGCCTAAGAATTTCTGTTAAGGGTTTGTCACAAAATGCAAATCACAAATAATTGTGTTTCATAACATCAAACGTAAGTTCAAGCGGAATGTGATGACGTTTGCCACGCCCCCGTTTCCTTCTGTTTAGCCAGAAACTCATACCCTGCAACCCACCTCCACCCTTAACATCTCACATTTCATTTGAACAGTAACGAGCAGTATTCAAGCATTGGTGTTAGATGGTAGTAACATGCAAGTTTATCTGCTTATTATGTGTCATGTGATCATGTGTCATTCAGTTAATCTAACAATATGCCAAGGCAGATAATCTGATGAAAAGGATTCTGAAACAGTGGGGAATGTTACAGTGTCACTGTAATGGTCAGTGCTACCACCCTACCTATATATGGCTTAGTAATTTTGTTTGTAAATGTTTAGATAGGCTCATTATACTATATATACAATTCTGCTCGCACTCTAGGACCAGTGACTTTACCCAACACGTTCTCCTCACTGCATTCACCTGTAACTCCTTCCTCTGGTCTCTCAGGAACAGGCATAGAGCTCTGCCAGCACAGTTAGATCAGCCCTGATCTTGTTAACCCTGATCTTGTTAGGTTCTTGGGTGCTCACTGAGATCCCGCTGGACCACTGCCGCAGCAGTGAGACCCACGGGACCCCAACGTTATACCTTGTGATCCTGGTCCTATGTGCAGGCCCGACTCTATCACTGCAGAGCCATCTGGATCAAGAGAGGTTTGTTGGGACCACACAGATATTATATGTTATATGCACATTTTATTTCCTCAAATTTCAGAGCATAAACGTAAAAGTAAATTCTGTATTTATGGCCACAAACAATGACAATGTGTAAAAGTTTTCCACAATATTGTGAAAATGCTAAGTTGAATCCTGGAACTCTGTCAGCAGATCTGTCAACACACTGAAGGATAATAAAAAAATACAAAAAAAGATTATCATATTTTATCATGTTTTGTCTTTGTCACTTTGCTGGAGAGGTTAAAGGTATGTCACAAAATGCAGATCACAATTACTGTTTTGAAACGCACAAACAATGACTTTAATGTTTGAAATGTTTGAAATGAAAGTTCTTCAAAATCGTGAAAATTTCCAGGAGATTATCATCATTCGTCTTCCTGGTGTATCGGGTGTGGTATGAGGTAGAATTGCGAGGAACAGTCAGCTTACATTCCACCCAAACCCTCTGACTGCCGAGCACATATTGAAAAATACAAAACAGAAAAAAAAGATTTAGCATTATTGTGTCTGACTGAACTTTTGGCCTTGTCTGATACAATGAGTTCTTTCACATATATTCTTCAAATTCTTCAAACACTTCCAAAAATGGAACAGAGGACAAGTTGGCAGCTTTTAGAAATGCCATAGTGCCATGGAGAACTGATATTCTCAGTCAGAGAGCATTAACAGTGCATACATTACTGGGCCATCTGTTGTGTATATAGCAAGTGATGAAGAGGGCACCAGTCAGAAGGTACAGGGGATGCATTGCGTTGCTATCATTATATTATATTAATGAATGTTATATTATATTCTGTTGGAACGGATTTGGGAGTAGTTTTGCAAGTCACCACCACCAGTTTAAATACAAACACGAGATTTCAATTCCATCCATGCAGCACAGAGCTAGTTTAGATAGGGATGCAATCTGAGATAAGGCAAGGGTATGCATATATTTCCATTTCTAGTCTGACAAGTCGTGGGTGGTATATATGTCATATACAGTCAACATAATATCTCGCCTCAGCATATATGAAATATTTGAGAGTACTGTTCCTTATCCCTGAGTCATCTTATTTCAGTTCAGCTGCCAGTATCCCCAGTGGGAAAGTGGGATATTTTTTTCTTCTTCTTCCTCTTGGTCTTCAACAAATCCTGCTGCAGTCACAAGAGCAGTGGAATTTCAATTTCACTTTAGCTCCCACCCAATCCTGCTCATCTCTAGCAGTTCTAGTGCTGACAGTTGGGTGTGCGGATTATTCTTACTGTTTCCTGTGAAGGCACCAGAGCTGCCATACCCCACAGCCCACTGTCTGCCACTCTGACGCTCCCAGGATGGCTTCGTCTTTTTTTTTTCCTCTTTGTCTTTTTTCCCCCCTCAGCTCTCTAAAAGACACTTGACGTCCTGGACATCTTGTTCCTGACATACTCTCCAAGGGACTTTTTTTTTTCTTCTCCCCTCTCTCTCTCTCCCTCTCTCTATCTCTCTCTTTTGTTGAGAGGCTGAGAGGGTTGTGTGAGAGGTGTGTGTGTGTGTGTGTGTGTGTGTGTGTGTGTGTGTGTGTGTAAATTGGTCTGTGTGGGGTGAGTGCTCACTGTGCTGCGGGACGCATTGACAGATCGCTTCGTTGCTGGGATGGTCCAGAAGGATCCGGAGGTCAGGGAGGTGGTGAAGAGGCACGGCAGGCTGACATGTCATCCTCAAAACTGTCTGGCACCTCCTTCCCCTGCCACAAAGAGGGGGTAACAGAGAGTCAAAATTAGACCATGAATATACCACTTCAGTCCCTGTGTGTGTGCGTATGTGTGTGTGTGTGTGTATGTGCGTGTGTGTGTTTGTGTTTTCAGGCTTCTTCAGACTGTCTACTACATTGTTGGCCAACAGAGAATGTGTCATTTCCCAATGGGTGGCAAACATGGTCATCCTCTCACACTAACTCTTTAGTGATGTTGTTGTCATAGCACTAAGCTGCTGCTGCTGTGTGTGTGTGTGTGTTTGTGTGTGTGTGTGTGTGTGTGTGTGTGTGTGTGTAGTCCTAGTCCTATTCGTAGTTGTTCTGTCTGTCTGTGACTGGCGGGGCCACTGAGAGAACAGAACTTTCCAGGCCTTGTCAGTGGACTAACACAGATCAGAGATCAATCAATAACCAGTTAGCAACTTAGCAATGCATCGGAACCAACAAAGTAACTAACTTGATTAGCGACTATGATTTTGGGAAACGAACGTTGGATTGGTGGGTATGGTCATATCTGAGTTGTATGTTTCTGACAGGCCCTTATTTCAAGTTATTAAATGCCATAGTACTGTCTTTTAGATCTAAAAAACAGATCTCAACAAGCCAACAAGCCGGGTTCGAATCCCAGCTGCCACCGTTGTGCCCTTGAGCAAGGCACTTAACCCTAAGCTGCTCTAGGGGAGACTGGCCCTGAACAATTGATAGTTGATGAGTTGTAAGTCGCTTTGGATAAAAGCGTCTGCTAAATCCATAAGAGTAAAGCCTAACCTCTCTCCGTTCAGCGTCTCCGTGAAACTGATGTGTGAGTGTGTGTTCCCCCCACATCAAGCCATGCTCTTTATGCACAGACCATATCTCAAAACCTGTGGCAACGACATTTGCGTACGTGATTAACATCTGAGCTCCAGCGCCGGGAAACATTTCCGCTGGTCCCCGTCTCTTTCCGCAGCCAAATCCATCTCTGGGTGGAATCTGTTATGGAGTCAGATGAAATAGAAAGAGAGGCAATGCCTCAAGAAAGAAGTGCAATTAAATAACAATCTGTTATGTTGTAATTATGTGTATGGGAACCAGCCTGCTTCAATTAGAGAGTTACATATTAAAGAAGAGAGAAACTTGGAACTGGGTCAGGAGAGTGTCATGTCTTCTGATATTAATGGTTTCTCTCCTTTTCTCCATTTCATTCTGGGCCTGTCATGAACAGAAGAAGCTACAGGGGCAGAGGACTCTATTCATATTCTCTCATCTGTACGAAATATCCCTCAGAACAGTTGTTAAGTACACGAGAGGGCAAATGCCATGAGGGATTTCTCTCTCTGAGAGATGCTCAGAGACACCCTTGTCTCCCATTAGCTCAGTTTATAAAAATAAAATAAAATAAAAACCTCACAGAAAATTACAAGCCTTTAGTAGCTCAGAGGACTGTGGTGTAAGGTTGAGTTTGGTGTCTTGTATGCACGGTGTCCCTTTTTATTTTTTTATTTATTTATACTGCAAAGCCTTCTGAATTCTGTTAACTCCTCTCAAGACGACAGTGTTCGACCTTGATGTAACTCGACTGCTGTGCTTGTCGACTAAGGTCTTCCTCGGAAACAATTTTTTTTCCTCTCCTGTGTCACGAAGCCATAGATATGAGATTAAAAACCGTCTGGCTCTACTTGAAACAGCACACAACGTGACACCATTTTTTTTTTACTTTTTAGAACTCCCGTTCAATGAGTACTTAGGGTCGCCAGAACCCATTAAACGCCTCAGCAGCCACTATTAATGGCGAACGTTTGGCGGGTCAAGGGTACAATCCCGAACTGGAATTGAGTCAAGTTGAAGCCAGAAATACTGTATATATCTAAAGAGTACTCCTGAGTCCCCCACAGATTTGAGGGTAATTTAATCAGGACTGCCTGAGAGAGGCTCACGAGGGAGAGATGCTCTTCCACAAATGGCCTCTTCCTCCTTTTCTTCTTCTCCTTCTCTACCCTTTTTCCGGTCGCCTGCTAGCCTCTCACTGGCTAGGATGATGAACCCGAACAGCAAGACAGATTACTGACTGTTACCTTTACCAAGCGCTCTCTCTCCCTCTCTCTCTGTCTAGGCAGATGATGTGAATACAGCAATCCATGGGACACAAACAATGTCAACAGACCTTGAAATTAGATTGTAAAATCAAATGATTGGACTGTGCAGATTGTGCAGACTGATTCTTGATCTATTGCTTTTGCTTAGCAGATGCTTCCTTGCTAAATGAATCGGCTTGCTTTTTTGGCAAATGTTCTGCACAACAGCTTTTAAATAATCCTTGTTGAGGCAGTGTTTCTATATTTTTTTTATTATTATTGTCCTTGCTTCACACATTTCACACAATGTTGCCTTCAAGGCTGTCTTCATGGAATTCATCCTTGGAATTTGAGTCTTGGGTAAAGATGTCTCATGATGCAGGGCACATACAAGTAAATAAAGGAAACAGCATAACCCAGTAAAGTCATTTTAGTTAACAGTATTTCAGGGTGACTGTGCACAAAGGAATAAAATAGGGAAGTGGTAGAAAAAAAAAAATTATATCAGCGGTGGAGACCACAGAGATATTTCAGTTGGCAGGCTTTTACTGGCTACAGAGAAAAGTCAGAGTGCAACAACCACAGTGAAAAGTCACAAATAAAAGCATGAAAAATAACTACTTAGACTTAAAAATAATTTCTGAAAGTTGTGTTTTAATTAGTCGTATCAGACACTAGGCAGGTCAAAATATCGCATCTTTTCATATACATTTTTTTTCATTCACATCAATTTTTGTGCATCAGTGTACTAATTGACACACATTCTTTGTACTTTTCTTTCCGTAACTATATAATATTAAACTGCAGAAATAATTAGTTTTAATTACCAGAATGTTTCAAAATTCTTCCAGTGCCTTTGTGTGTTGTCACATATACATCTCATTAAGGCTGGCCAACATTTCCCCCTGCCACCAGTGACACATTCATGTGCTGCTAGTAATTACAGCTTAATGAACACATTATTTTTTACTTTCCCTTTAAAGTAGTTGTTCATTTCTGTGCGGGCTTATCAATTTCACCAGCTGCTTGATGGCACATTTGCACATGACAGCACTTTAATTGGTTCCTACGCACAAGTTCAGTGGTCAGTAATGGGAACTGTCATTGAGGCACATGCGTAGGTGTGTATGGGCGTCCTGGTGTACTCTGAGCCTCGTTATGTAGTGATGCCTTTCGTGATGCCTTTTCTGTCACCATGGTGGTATAGTCTGCACCCCCCCACCCCCCACCCCCACCCCACACATACACACACAAGAACAACACCAACTTTATTTATCATGTGTCAGTCAGGCTTAAAGATGATGTTTAGTCATGGTTCAAATTTGGTGTCTAATAAAATAGCCAAAGTTGCCTTACAGAATGGATTGAGACCTCGCTGTTGATGCACTGTTTTTATTTGTTTCCTGTTATTTATCTGATGTGCTGTGCAGGAGCCCACCTTTTTATTTCATTAACTTTTAATGTCTGCAAGGTCAGTGAGGTGAAATGGAACATGACTGTGATGGACACAGTGTACAGTATTTTCCCAAATAAAAGCCACACCATGTATAAACCTCAGGTCAGTGTTTTAGGTAAACATGTTTTTAGCTAAACGTTACCTATTAAATCACCGTCAAATCAGATCAAGTAGAATGATGAAAAGAAATGCAATCCTGCATATAGCTCTCATTCATGTATTAACCTCATAGACGAAGACATTTTGCAAAATCAATGTAGTAACCTTGGTTAATAATTGGGGAATTAGGGTATATATTGTTTCCATCGGAACAAGGTTGTCTGAGACCAACCATAATTTTCTTCGTTATCCTGGCAACGTGGCCTACCACTGGCACATAAATCCTGTCATCATTCTCATGCCTAACAGAATCTGCAGTACCATCTATGCATCGTCAGAGGCTGGAATGCCAAAGCAGGAGTGTGTGTGTATAATGGTCAGTGTTGTGCGAGGCGAGACGAGATGAAACGAGACGTGCTGTGGAAAGTGTGTTTGTGAAGCTGTCAGGAGAAAAGGAAACGAGGCAGGTAGAGAGAAAAAAAAAACAAGGAGAAAAACCGAGGCAGAGGAAAGAAGAGAGAGAGGAAAACAACTAACAAGAGAAAAAAAGAAGCAATATTCTCATTACTGTCACCTGAAGCTGTTGGGTTTGCAGTTGGGAAGTACTTCAGCAAGTGACAGATTGGGGTCCGGAGAAGGGGAGCGGCTTCTTCAGGTGGAGAAATGCAAAAAGACAGTTGTCAGGAGCTGTGAGAAAAACTTAATTTCCTTATTTTTTAGGGAGGGGAGAGGAAGAGAGAGAGAGAGAGAGAGAGAGAGAGAGAGAGAGGGATATATAGAGAGAGGGATATAGAGACGTTCTTGGATTATGATTTTTTTTTTTCAACTGAAAATTACCATTTATTGTTCCTAAATGACATTGCACTGTCAGATGTGTACTACTGTGTGATTGCAAAGTAGATTTTTTTTTTTCAAGTGAGGAATTTGAATTATTGTTTTTCAGTCTCTCTATCAATACCCTTAGCTTCCTGTTTGGTGATCTCATGGTGAATCATTAATGAGAGAGTAGCAAGTTAACAAAATATTTTTTTTTTTGTTATTTGCTTCTTCATGTAGCAATTGTCCAGTTCCCAGAACAGAAAGTAGTATCTCCTTTGTGCTCACTGTGGAAATGATAAATGATCATTTCCAGAGTTAGAGATCCATCCTTCCCTCTATTTTCACAGTATTTTGATCACAGTAATGGTCCCTATGTTCTCCTCTCCCTTCTCTTGTTTTGTAACACTTTTACAACCATAAATTATGCATGTCTTATGTTTATTTTGTAGCTCTCCACCTTATCTATCTCCTGGTCATAATCTAAAACAAAATGGCACAAAACTGTTGTCAACCACATTCTCTATCCGAGTTAAACCAAGCTGTTGAGGATTGTCCTGCAGTGCGATGAGCATAGGCCACAAACCTCAACACAATATCCCCACCCCCTCACCACTATCTCCTCACCCCACCCGCCCCTCACAAACATTGCTGTGTGGCCGTGGCCGAGGCCTTAAGAGAGCCTCATCACCACTGCATCTCTGACCCAAGGTCACTGGCCTTTGCTAACTTCTCCTCAGAGAGGACAGGATTTGTTCACAAAGGCCTAACCACTGTACATGCTCCATCACATGAGGTTAGCTTTGAAGGGGTTGAGGGCAAAACCCCTAGGCTAATTGCCACTCTTTGTAAGCTTGCGTTACTTTGATTTGCTTGTGATGATATCTATTGCTCAAGGAATACAAAGCCCAACGGAGCAGAGAAACAAATCTCAGATGTCTGAATCAGTCAGGAGTGCGTGAATACACTTGTCCAAACTCCTCCATCAACATCTTTTTTTTCTTTTCTTTCTTACTTTCTTTCTGTCTTTCTCTATCACAAACCCTACTGTGTTTGCATTCTAGATGTGTTTCAAACAAGAAATACATCTAGAATATAGCACAAGCAACTCTAATAGCACAAGCAACTCTCCCACACACAGATTTAATGTGAGTTTTGCATAACAAAATTTGTGGGGTGGACTAATCTTTCTCTCATATTATTGACCATTCGCCCATCAGAGAGACTTATGGGAAATGTCTGGTTAAATAGCCTTCCTCTTTCCTCATCAGATGTGGAAGGTGATCGGATTGGTGCGTGCTGACACGAATGAGTGAAATGAATAGAAACGGAGGCTCTACGATGGGGACAAATCGAACCTCAGATTGAACATGACACTCTCTTTGATTGTAATCTTCATGTGGACTTTTTAAAGAGCGTGGGGGTGGATTGGAGGAGAAAAGGGGTTGATTTGGGTGGGGAGGTGGCTTGCGGGTGGGTGGGGGGGGATAAGGACAGATGATGAAATATCCACCATTATGTGAAATTTGAATGCTAAATATATTTGCCAGGGTTCCTTGATTTGCACCCCCCAACCCCAATCCAATTGCCTCGCATATCACACTTTTACACACACACACACACACGCACACACACACACACACACACACAGACACACACCTTTGTCTGTGATGCCATTAGCTTTCTCATTTCCATGGACAGAATAGGCCTTTATTCCCCTCCACTGCGGCTTCCATGATGCCATCATGTGATCTTTGGAACATCATTTGTATGGATTTGGTTGTTTTTCCCCGGCCTCTTCTCCTAGGAGATCAGCTGGTTTAAATATTTGATTTGGTGACCCGTCGTCCCAGTAAGTCTCCTAATGTTTATTCAGTACCACGGCACTCCTTCTGGACACTTTATCCCTAAACCCACCCAGCCCTGTGCAAGGGGGCCAATCGGTTTTACTTGTATGGAGTGTCGGCCTCGCAAACACAATGCCACTAATTCATGATTTAATGTCGGCTATGAAGTCCGAGTTGGATTGTTTACAAAGGTTGGGAACTCGCTCGCTTGATGGATGAATCAGAATGGTAAACAGTGCTTGACTGATTATTTTTTTTTCCCCTGTGATATCCTCGGTGTGCTCATGTGCTGTAGCAGCGACCAAAAAGCCAAAACAATACATTATAATGATATTCTCAGGTACTATCATGAATTTTGCTCAGCTGGAGTCATTTAGCAACTAATGAGAGCAACCTACACTACAGCACTACACCTGTCTAGTCCTAGGAACAAACAGTGCACCAATGCAGTGCAGCAATACAAAAGCATATTAAATGTATACCAATACAAAAGCATATTAAATGTATACCAATACAAAAGCATATTAAATGTATACCAATACAAAAGCATATTAATATTGTATAATATTGTATACCAATACAAATTTGACTTAATATTACAGAATCTCCTTGTGATTAATTTCTTCCCTGTTGGAGATAAGCCTTGAGGCTACAAGTGCTGCCTGAATCTGTTACTTCCACTAATGATGGTTTACATGTCTGGCCTTATTACGAAACCACTACTTTGTAGATACGTGTATTTACATCAGCAGTGCTAGCCATGACTTTGACAAACAGTACTGACTGTCCCCAGTTAGGTAATCCCACCAGGGTAAGATGATGTATTCAGTCATTGCAGTCTTTACTTAATGCTCATACAAAAGAATGGACAAGGTAAATGAAACAGTCACAATCAGACAGGAGGAGGCCCTCAGATAGTTACCATCTGTATTAGCATGAATGCTAGGGAGGATATGTTTGCTTAGCCATTTCAGTTGGGGAGAAAGGCAGCCAGGGCTAGCATCTGTCTACCTCAAAAGCATCTTTAATGAAATCAGACCAATCGACTCCTGTTTTTTTTTTTTTTTATGTGAAGGGATTAGGCTTCTGTGCACACTTTGTTCTCTTCTCTGATTGCTTTAGAAAAGGAGAACTGTTTTGAAGTTCAAATGGGAGGCCTTCAAAGGCTAATTTCCAAAACATTACCACAGAGAGACGTTTTCAAAGTTGCGTGAAAGTAAAAGTTTTCATGGCTTCTCAGAAACGGCTCCAACAACAACAAAAAAATGGAAATGTTTTGTAAAACACCATAGATGTCTTTGGTGTTTCCTGCCCCCTCCCCATTGTGGTCATGTCTTTGTGATAGGCACTAGGCTTGCAGTAACTTTGCCTTTTTCGAAAGAGATTTGCTTTAATGGATTTCTAAGACTTTGTCCATAGCTTTTGCAAGCTCAAGGGAAAAAAAAGATTTTTGCTCTCATCTTACAAAACACCCATCCATGAATGATAAAAATGAGCATTTGTATGCTCTTTCAATTGATTTGGATGAAGGCAACAGAACACCTGAGACATACCCATGATGGTACCTATTTTTCAGTTCCCACAATCCATAGGACTCCACAAGCATTATACACACACACACACACAAACACATACACACGCACACACAGCCTCCCTCACACCTCATTGAGTCCAGCCTCTGCAGAAGTGTATATTTGATGACTACCATTACCATGCCAAAAGACAGATGTTAATGGCCAGTTTGCCTGCGATGGCATTTTGTAGCATGTTATTACTCTGGTCCAGATGTCAAGGGAAAAGACAGGCACTGGCTTCCCATGCCCTGTCTGTCCACACCTCCCCAGAATATGTACATATATTCTCTCTCTCTCTCTCTATCTGTCTCTCTCTCTCTCTCTCTGTCTCTGTGCTTCATTTTCTTCTCTCTGTTTAGTTTTTTTTTCTCATCACTTCTTTCTTGCAGTTCTCTATCACTGTCTTGGTCTTTCCTTTCCATTCCATCTGTCTGTGTTTCCTTCATCTCTCTCTTTCTCCTTCGCTCTCTCCTTCTCTCTCTCTCTCTCTCTGTGTTTATTTCTCATGTATTGTTTTCCTCCTTTTTATCTTTATGTTTTCTATTTCCTCCCTATCAAAACCATCTTTGTTTCTATGTTGCCTCTCTTTCCATTATGCACTTTTCATGCTTCTGTTTCTCTGTAACTGTGTGTGTGTGTATGTGTGTGTGTGTATGTGCTGGTGTGTTTTATTTTTATTTTCTTTTTCATTGTCTTCTTATTTCATGCTTATTGCCTA
>JAIFZK010000222.1:9167500-9182500 GCA_027481765.1 Tenualosa thibaudeaui | reverse complement strand
CACACCAAGAGCTACAAGCTTTAAACAAGAACTACTTGTTTGTGCTATACAGAGTTCACAGAGTTTGTACAGTTCACTCCTGACACATACTACATTAACAAAGTACTGAATTTCTTTGACACACATACAGATGATGTCAAAGATAGGCGGCCTTCATTCTTCATCTACACGTGGTCTGATATGAATTATCAAGGGTCTCAGAGATAGAGGGGGCTCCATTTAACTCTCCTCTTGTGTTTTGGTCAAGTCTCCTCTTTTGTTTTGGTTTAACTCTCCTCTTTTGTTTTGACCAAAATCACCTTTTTTCCCTCTCAAAAATGTTCTTAATCTAATTGGATGGTCATGGGGCTCAATGACTTTGTTCATACAGCCTACCTGAACACGTAACACAAATTTGAATCATTTTCATCACAGTTTGGGTGTTTTATACAACTTTGTTACACCTGTGGTGGTCTGGTCAAAAATTACCAGACTATAAGAAAATAAATGGGTGAGACTTCAGGCAGACACCACCTTACCTTCAGATCACATGGACAGTGTAAGTGTGTTTGTGTTCATGTACACAAACATAAACACACCCCTCACTTCCTATTCTTCCTTCCAGTGACAGCCTCAACCAAAAACCTATTTCCAATAAAATCTCTCCTTCACTGAATTACATAGACTTCCTTCAGTGAGGCCTAAAGGGCATATATAGTTCACTAAAGTTTTAAGTCTGTATTATTCACAATAGCATAAGTTGATACAGAAGTCTGTATGTAAACCACAAAATGTAATGATCATCATTCAACATTATCTCGAGTTAAAAATGCTTGAATCATTTTTACCAGAACACCAAAGTTGTAACCATGAAACGAAGACAACAGGTGTGTTAAATGGGTTTTGTCTTCTGCATACGGTTTACTGTTGTGTGTTCATGACTTGGGGCAGTTGCTGTAAAGGAAAGACATCCATTCTTTATGGCTGAAAAGAAGAGGGCAGAAAATGTAAAGCAATTTGGTCTCTGCTGAACAGTGGGGCATTGGTGAGCTGAGATGAGGATGAACGATCTTTACTTAATTGCAGTGCAGGAAAACACATGTTCTGGGCTTATTAAAATTCTCACGGATCTTGCTGATGGCATAAACAGCACTCAGCTCACCACGCCTCAACATGCATACAAGGCTGTGCATTCTATTATCATCAACTGGATATAGGAATGAGGGTGAATTGATTGAGAGAAAAAGGCAAGAGATTACTAATGGGATCCAGGGTAAACAGGAATATAGGAGGGGTTTAGCTAATGTGTGTCCTTACAGACACACACACATATACACACATACACACACACACACACACACACACATACACATACACACATTAGAACCTCATCTATGATACCAGCATGCTGCTCAGCTTTTGCTCAATTAACCAAAGATAGACTGTTGAGATTTGGAGAGGGTGTGTGTGTTTGTGCATGTTTGTGAAATGGTGAGTAAGTGGGTGCATGTTGAGGTACAGTTTGTGTGAGTGTGTGCATGTGTCTGTGTGTGTGCGTGCGTGTGTGTGTGTCTGCGTGTGCTTGTGTGTGTGTGCGCGTGTATACTCAAGTCTACCAGTAATGAACGTATCGATCCAAAATCAGAGAGGTGAAAAAATCCTTTGAGATTTGTTCCTCACATGTTTTTCTTGCTCCCCATTCTGTATGCAGACTTACATGTTCCTGTGGTCCTCCTTTGATGGAAGCAGAGATTGGACGGGTTAGTGTGCTGCAACTAAACATTTTTTTTCAGCATAGATGTTTCTGACTGGTGTAATGACATTACATTTTGACCAGATATTAGTATTTTGACCAGATATTAGTATTGGCCCAAGAAATCCACACATGCAAAGAACTTTAAAGCCTCAACAATTGTAATACGTGCAATGAAGCAAAAGAGTGGGGAAAAGTATTGCTCAGAATAGTGCTCAGAAAAGTGCTATATAAAACCTATTTATTATTATTATTATTATTATTATTATTATTATTATTTATTTATTTATTTTTATTATTGAGCACACCAAGGAAAAGTACTAACCGCAGGCCAGAAAAGGCTGGGAATGAGCTGTAATTAATTAATCAAATAAGTAATTTGAAGGCAATTCATCCCCCTCTCTGTGCATAGTAATATCAGCCAGGTTAGGACACAAAAAGGTTTTTCAAAATGTAAGTGTGTCACAAGAATGTCTCATGGTGGTAGTGGAGAGAAACTTTCCCGAGACATCTGCAACCTTATTGTTGCAAATATATATCAATCCAGCTGTTCACAGATGTATTTCAAAACCTCAGAGGCATCCAGGAAGCACCACTGTGGCCTTTAACAGCCTGTGGACGAAGCATCTCCCTACTATCAGCTGGACACTCACAGAAGTTCCTTGTACGTTTTCTGTTCAGGTAGTCAGAGGGTTAGCCAGAAGTGTTGCTGAAGAGCCAATGACCACTCAGAAAAAAGCTTAATGAAGATAAGCACATTTGTTACAGAGAAAACTACTATATTTCAACACCATTGCCTCTATATGGGCACCATATTGTCTGGTGAGAGCTTTTTGACTTTACCCACCATCAGATGTTCTGGTATGACACCTTTGTAACAAAAAAACATTTTTGTAGTCCATAAAATCTACTAGACGTGTAAATTGATTTGCACCGGTGAGAGGCATGACTACCTTTAAACTACTGATAGATTCAAGCTGGTTCCTTGTCTTTCTGTGCTTTTGTGTACTGCTTTTCTAGGTGCATTCAATATCCCCCCCTGCCATTTCACTTTATTATACCTGATGCTATTTGGATTTGTTTACATGCGTGGATTCTAACGTTAATACCAATGTCTGGAAAACATTTGATTTCTATAGTCCAGTCAGAAACCTATACTGAAAAACATGTGCAATACTTATTCTCACCACTGTGTGGTGTATGTTCAGTCATGATACCACCTCCACCCCTACCTCTTTGCACACACCCAACCATCTTAATTGCAAATCCTCTGTCACATTTACAACATTTAGACAGGATATTAAGGAACGGGAGAATGAAAAAAAATTCTTTCACAAAAATAAAAGTGTTCGTACCAATTATAGACGCAGCGATGGAAATGGTTTAATTTCTTCCAGATGGGCACCGAGGGTTTCATATGTAATGTATTTCTCCCCCTTTCTTCACGTTTTTGTTATTTGCTCGCTCGGTTTAATTGGATTTTGATAATGATTATAGCCCTGTCATGAGAATAGTGAAGATCCTCATTTGCACAGGCTCAGTGACCTCCTACTTAGACACTTCGGAAAGCTGGTGCAAGAGAAAAACAGGGGGGGGGGGGGTAAATAAATAAAGACTGACATGATCTGAAGCGTCTCCCATTTTAGAATGAACTCTATTCTGCATGAAATGAACCCCCACGGTCTCAGCTATATTAAATACCCCATCAAGTAAAAGGGATTGATCAGCGCATGTCAAGCTATTGAAAGATCGCCTATGAATGATGCCGGTGCTGGGGATCGATACAGCTCGGCTCCGCCATTGGATGGGTGTTGGTGATTAGCCGAGCCAATGCTAAAATAATGCATTCTGTTTTCAAGGATAATTTAGCAGCGTCAACATCATAAATCATTTCAGTGTTTGCCACTTGTTTTTCTGGCTGTTTTTTCCCTCTCTCCTTCTCCATCGACTAGCTGGCTCACCATAGGCCCATGCATCATGCATGCAGGTCATGGAGAAATGTGGAATAAAAAGGAGAATTACAGGGGCCTCTTTGCCCATTGCCCTGGCCTGCCAGAATCATCTGTTGGGGACGATTTAGGCAATTTGATCAGAATTGTTAGCATTCTGTCTGGCAGACTTGAAATGTGCCTGTGCCACCGTGCTAGACTTCATCTCCATGACATTCACCAGCATCTGGAAAAGCATTACTGCTGAACAGGTTATTTTGCTCTATCCTGGCCTACCTACCACTACTTTACAGTCATCATGTGTTATCTCCTTTTTTCTGCTCAGCAGCCATTTCTGAAATACTAGTTCTCATAGTCAAAACTAGACACAGATCCTCATTCCTTTATACAGTATGTCTATGGTACAGGTAAAGTGAAAATTGTGGTACATGATATAGATGTTTTAACGAGTATATGTTAAATAGTATATGTTAAAACGAGTAAAAAGAAAAAATCTATCTATCATTCCATTAGTCAATCTATCTATGTCTCGATGCAGTGCATATGCCATTAAGACACTTTTTCAGGCATAAAACATATTTTCTTTTGACATTGTGATTCATTGTGTTGCAGTTTAAACCTGGAAGTAGGCATTGTGCTGAGATTAGAGCTACAGTACAATGGACTGGGATGAAATGGAAGGGAGACGTTAGTGTGTGTAAAAGAACAATAGCCTGTGCTGGCAGGTCCAGTCTGAAAAGCTCGGTAGACGTGTGTGTGTGTGTGTGTGTATAATATAATTGTATGTGAATGCAAGCATGATTTTGCTGCTGTCTTTGAGGATGTGTGTATACACACTTCAAATTCTGTGTGCGTGTGTGTATGTGTGTGAGTGAGAACGCACCATGTTTACAGTAATCTTGCCTGGTCAAACCTATGTTCAGATTCAGATTCAGATTTTAAGTACCTTGAAGTTGTTTCAGCTCTGTCTGTGAGTCTCAAACTCCACGCAACCTACAAATCCCCTGAGTCCTCAGAGCCAGCATTATAAAGCACTGCCAAATTCTAATTCTGTATCTCCCTACTCCCTGCCATACACATACACACACACACACACACACACACACACACACACACACACACACACACACACACACACACACACACACACACACACACACACACACAGAGAGACACACATACACACACACACACACACACACACACACACACACACACACACACACACACACACACACACACACACACACACACACACACACACACTCTATATATATATTAAGCATCTTATACACATTGCACAATTGCTCAACAATGCATATGGGATTGCATCAGATTTCTGTTTCATTGCCTTGAGCCTCCTCGTCAAAACTATGTCTTGAGAGGTCAGCTTGATCAATCACCATGCCTTACTTACAAGATGGCTGCCTGCCGGCATTCCCAAGAAAATATTCATTTTCTCTCTCTTTCTCTCTCTTTCTTTTTCTCTGCATTCACTTCTTGTGCTGATCTCATTCCCTCTGTGTTATTTTACAGGGACTGGAGGAAGCAGACCTACACCCTGGCAAGCCGAGGAAAAATTAATGAGCAACAATTTTGCCAATTAAACAATTGGCAAAAACGTGTCATTATCCAGTTTTTTCCTTGGCATAGTCAAGCTTCGAACAACTCACCTGCACATCTTGCTTCCAGAAAATCATTACATTTCTCACTCCAACACCCCCCAAATGTTGAAACTGAAATCATTTGGGACCTCCTTCAAAAGCGGGTGTCGGGAGTGGTAGCACATTATGTGTTCCATGTTGAATGTGAACAAAATGTGGCGTGTAATTGATTAGTAGTTTAATTTTTAAACATTCAATTACACAACACACATGGTGCTCATCAGAGGTGATAGCAGACTGCTAATTATTTTCCGATAAATCACCAAAAGAAAAAAAAAAAACTACTCAGATATATTTCCATGTGAGTGCTCTCTGTGTCTGGGCAATAACATATCAGTTGAAACAGGCCCGACACCATGGTCCTCATCTTTCCTGATTTTTTGTGCAAACATTCTTCCATATCTTATGGAATAAAGCATAAAGCTAGATGTTTTGATTGGTTTCTGAGATATGACTCTTCAAAGAGGGATAGTCATGGCCAACACTGCAAATTTCAGTTTTTCATGAGGATCACTTATTTATATACTCATCTGCTCTCGTAATGCAATGACATTTTTTCCTGAAAATTTGCATATTTGGGTAGTATCATGTAAAGATTTCTAAAATTACAGTCTGTCCCACTACTGATTTGTTATTCACTGAAATAAACCCAGGTTATTTCTTGTTAGTCTCTAGAATAAACGCCTAATTTTGTTCTCCAGTCATCTTAAATGCAGGGCATTCACATTTTCACAAAACTGCAAAACAAAAAATCTTCTGGAAGGACAACCTGTTGTTCAAAACCACTAATTCTATTTGTCGGTATAGACTGTTAACAGTTTTACACTGTTCAGCTTTTCTATGTCCATGTTCATTTAAATCATATTCAGACGTTGACGTGGAAAAAATGAAATAAAATTTAACCCTAGGGTTAGGGTTAGGGTTAGGGTTAACCCTAACCCTAACCCTAGGTTTTATATATGGTGGTTTTGAGTACAAAGTACTAATATTTCAGAATTTTGCAGAAGACAAGTCCATGAGAAATGGTCTATGCTGAAGAATTTCTGAGATGATATTTTGCTTTCTTTAAAAGTTATGAACTCTTGAATTGGGCCTAGATAGCATTTTTTCTGTGAAGATGGCAATTTTATTAACCCGTGGAAGAACAGAATGAACTACAAACCCAGTTCTTCTTTTTATTGAAGTAGTATGCTACATTGTAGCACAATGTGTAAGATCCAGCTTCTTTCTTTTATCATCTTCTCAGAACGCTTCTAAAGTTGGAAAAAAATGAGGGGTATCTTGGCCAAAATGGTTGCTGGAACTCTCTGGAAGGGCTCAAAAAACTCAAACCCTTTTTTCTTATTTGTCTCCAGTGTCACATAATGCCAAAAACTGAGTTTGACACCCACACTATCCTTTCAGGATAGAGGAAGAGTCATTAAATTGGAACCAGAATGGCGAATTGGGCTCCTCTCTCCAACTTCAAATAAATCTTGAGAGACTCAATTTGAGTTCATAGGCAAGTTATCATTTTAAAAATCCTTCAGCATATACCTTTCTTCATGGTCTAAACTTCTGCTAAGTTTTGAAATGGTTAGTACCCATGTATTTTATTTAACTTTTTTCATTTATGTCAAATTTTGAATATTTTTTCTTGGGACAACATAAAAAGGTTTGATATGACAGTTTGAAGCTGTTAACAGGCATTTTATTCACACAAATAGAATAAAAAGGGTTTGAGTTGTTGCTCTCCCAGAAAGCTCACAAAAAACAAAGCCTTTGGCTCCTTTGGCCAAAACAGTGTCATTTTTTTCCAACTTCAGACATTCTGAGGGATGGTAAAAGTGTAAAGCTGGATCTTACACATTTGATATCTGCCACAATGTGGCATACTATTGCAACAACAAGTGGAGTTGGGTTTGTATTTCACTCTGTAGTTTCAAGGGGGTAATAAAATTGCCATTTTCACAGAAAGGTCATTATTTAGACCCAATTTAAGGCATACTATCATCTCCAAATTTCTTCAGAATAGACCTTTCCTCATGGACTAGCCATTCGTAAAGTTTTGAAATAATTAGTACTTTGCACTCAAAACCACTTGTAGACAAAACATGTATTATATCACTTTTTTTCACTTATGTCAACTTTTGGATGTGTTTTTAAGGAACACTGACACTAACAGTATAAAGCTGCTAACAGGATGACAGTCTTTACCCACAAATAGAAACAATGGGTTTGAACCAAGGTTGTCCTTCCAGAATATGCGTGAACATGAAACGTACTTTAGCTTTTTGGTGTCTTGGGCAAAGGTCGTATTTCATTTTTTTTTCCAACTTCAGACATGTTTTGAGGGGCTGGATATTACACATTTATGTGCTCCACAATGTGGTATACTATTGCTCTACATTGTCTACATTTCAACTTCTCCTTGAAAGAAAACAGCAAAATTGGTCTGTTTACAGAAAAAAAAAAAACCTTTTTCAGCTTGCACATTTACTCAAAGACTACATGTGTGCAACGTCTTGCTCCGTATTCAAGATGACTTCAGAACATTTTTTTTCCTGATACTGGAAAATGTTATCTTGGTTTATTTCAATGAATAACACATTCATGGTGGGGCATATTGTAATATCAATGCAATCTCAGACATATTCACATAGAACGACCCCAGTGTGCAAATTTTCTGGAAAAAATGTTCAAGACAGGAGATGAGTATTTAAAACAGTCCTCATGAAAAACTGAAATTTGCAATGTTTTTTCTTGGCCATGTCTGTCCATGTTTGAAAAACCACATCCCAGAAACCAAATAAGATATCAAGCTGAAATTTTTACTAGTTTCTGGTAAGACATGGAGGAATGTTTAGACAAAAAAAAAAAAATAACAGAAGAAAGTGAGGACCATGGTGTCAAGATCAAGATTTTGGTGTTGAATTGAAGTGTGTGTGTGTGTGTGTGTGTTTGTGTGCGTGTGTGCATGTGTGTGTGTTTGTGTGTGTGTATGTGTGTGTGTGTGTGTGGAGAGAATTAGAACACCAGAGAGAAGATGAAAAAATTCACATTTCTGGTTATCTGGTCACTAAAGGGGTCTCCAAGTTGCCACAGGGCTGTGTGTAAATAAGTCTGAGACATTTTCACCATGTCAGATC
Source organism: Tenualosa thibaudeaui (assembly GCA_027481765.1). Lineage (NCBI taxonomy): Eukaryota > Metazoa > Chordata > Actinopteri > Clupeiformes > Clupeidae > Tenualosa > Tenualosa thibaudeaui. The sequence continues at coordinate 9,174,027 of JAIFZK010000222.1, read as the reverse complement.
CCAGACATGCTGATCGACCGCTGCCCAGCTTTAGCATGTCCCACATCAGTTACTGTAATGCATTCTGGGATAGCTGAGGCTAAGTATACCTGCAGGGACACAAACAATGCAGGTAAATGCATAAATGGCATTATGAGAGTGGGATTTTTTGGTTCGTTTGTTTGCATGCATGTACACACTCTTTCACACTCTGTGTGTGTGTGTGTGTGTGTGTCTGAGAGACGTAAGTATGAAGGCAGGCAAAAGTCTTCTATATTTTACACATGGTTAAGTTTGAATGCATGTATGCATGTGTGTGTGTGCGTGTGTGTGTGTGTGTGTGTGTGTGTCTGAGAGACATTAGTATGAATGTTGATAAGTATGTGCAGTATTTTCTCATGGGCAAGCACATGGTGGCTGGTGAAGTGTCACTTCAGGGTTACAAAACTGGCTGTATGATGATGCTCATCATATAACCAACGTTGCTGGCTGGGTTTGATAGAATGGAGCTCTAAGGCTTAGCAACAGCAGTGGAGGAGACAACTGCAAACACAATGTTGACTCAAGTGCCGCCACCCCCCACACACACACACATACACACACACACACACACACACACACACACACACACACTCTCTCTCTCTCTCTCTCTCTCTCTCTCTCTCAGCACCCCCCAACCCCCACCCCCCGCCTAATTTTCCCTCTCTGTTATGTAGCTGCTAAAATCCACCAAAAGTTCATTTGCCGGACGAGGCCAACCTTTACTAAGAGGATTACATTATTAAACTCGTCTCCCCTTTAATGATGAGATTGCTCCAAAAAGCCTGTTTGCCGGATGCCAGTGATCTGCATTTATGCGGATCACGCACTGCAGAACCTGTCAATCCAATCCAATCCATGGGCTGGGTGGGTTTATCAGAGCCATCAGCCTGCTGTTAGGCAGTGACAGTGTATATTTACCGTGTGTGTGTGTGTGTGTGTGTGTGTGTATGTGTGTGCATGTGCATGTGTGTGCCTGTGTGTGTGTGTGTATGTGCATCTGCATATGTGTGCCTGTGTGTGTGTGTGTGTGTGTATGTGTGTGTGTGTGTGTGTGTATGTGTGCGCATGTGCATGTGTGTCTGTGTGTGTGTGTGTATATGTGCATCTGCATATGTGTGCCTGTGTGTGTGTGTGTCATGCTCCTTGTCTCCCAGGCTTGTCTGTGTGTTTTCATGCCACCAGAGCAGTGTGATGAGTGACACTAAGGACTGGTTCCTGACATAGCATGGCTTATTGTTGCCAGTGCGTGTGGCAATTTGCGACAAAAGCCGTCCCCAAGAATGCTCTGATTAAATGGAGGCTTTGATGTGGCAGGAAACCGTGGTAGTGAGGTAGTGAAGCGAGATAGAATAGAGCTTATTGTCTGCTTGTAATAAGCAAACAACAACACACAGACTAATAGGAAGGCGACCCATTTTAATCTTACTGTTTGTGAAATTACAGTTTGTAAAGTTTATAGGTACATTCAGGTGTGTGTGTGTACGTGCGTGTGTGTGTGTGTGTGTGCGTGTGCGTGTGCCTGTATGTGTGTATTGGGGTGGGGACAGAATGCTTTGTTGATGGCAGTCAGTTATGGTGGGGTTCTGTTTTTGGCCCAGAAAAAAAAAAAATGTAATTCATTGCCGTGTGTGCGTGTGGTTTGTGTGTGTGTGTGTGTGTGTGTACTTTTTTTGTTCTCTTTGGTAATTGAAATTGCATGGTCCACAGCCTTATTGCATATTGATGCAGAGTCCTTGGCATACTGGAACTCACTTGTAGGGTAGAAAGAAGGTAATTGGTTGAGTTTCTTTACCCACAACTTGATTAATTTCCAGTAGGTGAATGGAGACAAAGAGCCGGCTATGTAAAATGACTCTCTTTCTTACCCATAGTGCTTTCTATTAAGTACTGTAATAGACGTAATTACCTTATTACATGTGATCTGCATAAACAGTTTGAAATGAAACAGTGTGGTCCCCTACCAGTTCTGGTGTGTGTGTGTGTGTGTGTGTGTGTGTGTGCATGTGTTTGTGGGCTGGGGGCTTCGAGTTGGAGGCTTGTAATGAACCGTCTGACAATAAAGGGCTTTGACATCACGGGGAAAAGAACTCCACATGTAAATAAAAAGAGGTTGCCTCTCCTGAATGAAGTTGCCCACGGCAACTGTTTACAGTGACATGACATAAATCACTGATCAGACATTTAGGTGGAGTCTCTTAAAAGCACACACACACACACACACACACACACACACACACACACATAGGGGCTTGCATGCATATAAACACATAAACACACACACTCCTCCCATTTCTATACATAGATACAGTTTACCAGTGTAATGCACTAAACACACACACACACACACACACACACACACACACACACACACACACACACACACAATATCAGACACAAAGCAAAACATACACAATGCCAGCAGTGAATTCCTGTATTGTCATAAATCAAATGACACCCTTGCACTTATGAGTGTGTAGAAGTGCACACATGTGTGTGTGCTGAACAAAGCAACACTCTACCACCCACCAGCATCAGCATGTTGCTGTCATTCGCTGCCTTTCAGCTTATATGCATACAATGCTGTGTGTGATTTAACACACACACAAACACACACACATACACACACACATACACACACACACACACACACACACACACACACACACACACACACACACACATACATACATACACACACATACACATACACACACACACACACACACACACACACACACACACACACACACACACACACATACATGCACACACACACACACACACACACACACACACACACACACACACACACACACACACACACACACACACACACACACACACACACACACACACACACACACACACACATACACATGCACATACACACAGACACACACACACACACACACACACACACACACATACATACACACACACACACACACACACACACACACACACACACACACACACACACACATACACACACACACACACACACACACACACACACACACACACACACACACACACACACACATACATACACACACACACACACACATACATACACACACACACACACACACACACACACACACACACACACACACACACACACACGTCATTTCCTCACTGTCATGGATTCTCCAGGTCCTTGTCAACACAACCTTTTGCTGATGTCACGCAGTTTGATGGTGCTTTTGCTGATGTGAGTCTGAGGCGGGTCTGCTAAAGAAATGGTTCTCTGTCCTTGCAGAGTACACAGAGATTGAAAGGGAGGAAGGGGATTGATGTACTGAGAGGGAAAACGATAGAACAGCTGAGTAAAGACCATCTATCCACCTCCATAACGGCAAACAAAACACACATACTGTATATACACACATGAACACACACACACACACACACACACACACACACACACACACACACACACACAGAAACATGGCCACTCTGTCTGGATCAAGAGGGCAGTCTTTGTGCCGACGTCTGGAGATTTTCACTCATGAGGGAGTGCATTTCTTGAGTCGTCATGCTGAATAAACCCTGCCTTCATGGACCATCCATCTCGACAAAGCATCCATAACTTTGTTATCATATTACTGGAATGGGCACATTTTTCAGCAACATGCGTTTGGGAGGGCAGATGGGCAGCAGACGCTTTGAATTCCACCATAACCATCGGGCCCGGACAGGATAATGAAATAGTACACCCTCTCAAGCGAGGATGAGACTATAAAATCTGCCACCGCGCTTTCTCAAGGAACCTCTTTCATAATGATGGTGTTTTCATCCTATGTATACCCACACAACCATCAACAGACCAGCTTAGACTGCTTTCTACAGCTTGTTCAATCCAACGTAGGCCAAGTCACATAGTCACATGTTGTTTCTTGTATATGTTTTAACGACCTTTCTATTTTATTTATTTTTCCAGAAAATATGGTAGATTTTATGCCAAGACCATCCCCTCCACCCACCCCCCCAAGCCTTCTTCACTGCCGTTTCTAATACATAAGAAACAAACTCATAAACGTCAAGAAATATGGGCCGATGTTTACCATCAGTGTTGTGAATCTTAGTGGTTGGAGGTCTCTGAGGCTTTTCTATGACTTTGTGCTTTAAAAGGGTTTTTTTGATCAGGGTATGGGTACATTCATATATATGGGGGTCCTGTCAGGGTCAAGAGTCACCACCAAATCACAGCAGAGTAGTAGAGTGTGCCTAGAACTGAGCATGTCACTTATAGAAGAGAGAATCTGCTGTGGTGGCGTAATGGAGTGTGCTGCTGTCCGTGGTCCTGAAGTTGTTAAAAGCATAATGAATGGGAACTTTTCTTTCAACATCCTCTCTCTCTCTCTCTCCCTCTCTCTCTGTCTGTCTCTCTCTCTTTCTCTCTCTCTCCCTCTCTCTCTGTCTGTCTCTCTCTGTCTTTCTCTCTCTCCTTTTCTTTCTCTCTCTCTCCCTCTCTCTCTGTCTCTCTCTCTCTCTCTGTCTGTCTCTCTTTGTCTTTCTCTCTCTCTTTTTCTTTCTCTCTCTCTCCCTCTCTCTCTGTCTCTCTCTCTCTCTGTCTGTCTCTCTTTGTCTTTCTCTCTCTCTTTTTCTTTCTCTCTCTCTCCCTCTCTCTCTGTCTGTCTCTCTCTGTCTTTCTCTCTCTCTTTCTCTTTCTCTCTCTCTCTCTTTCTCTCTCCCTCTCTACCTTTCTACTTTGGTTGTCAATGATTCCTCGACCCATTCTGAATCTTTAGCTGAACTGTTGAGCTGTTCAGTGGACTGTGCTCTGCTGTCCACGGTGCTGGGTGTGAACTGCTGATGCTGAATTGTGCAGGTTTGCTTGAATGCTTTCTTTCTTTCTTTCTTTCTTTCTTTCTTTCTTTCCTTTTTTTATCAGAGCTGGCGGTTTAGTTGACCTAGTCAACAGTTTGGCTTTTGCATCCACCCTGCTTGTGTTTACACAATATTGATATTAGCAGGATTACAAGGCATCCTGGGAAGCAACTGGTCCAGGGAAACAATAGATTTCACTGTAGTCATGGTTTGTTTTAATAGCTGCCCTCTGGAAAGCTTCGCAGGGTCTACAAGGCCACAGCAGAGAGACCCCCCCCTCCACAGCAGCCATCAGTGCAACACAAACACTCAACTGACTTTTATGTTTTATAACTTTAGTATACTTTCTACTTACTTCAACGCTTTAATGGCACGCCTACGAGGGATGTCTTTCTTTCTGTGTAGAATTGATCTTTTTCACAGCTAGTGATTGTTCAAGTCAAGCTGGCTTGTTGTACTGAAAACCCTTTCTTTTAATCCAAACTATTCTTTTTCTCTTTATCGAGACAGACTAGCTGTACTTTGATGGCCATATGCACCCTCAAGCTGCACACACACACACACACACACACACACCTGGTAGAGGTGCTGTTCGGCAACCAAAGGGTTGCAGTGTTTGCAGGGTCGAAGTGTCCTTGAGCAAGATACTGAACCCCAAATTGCTCCCAGTGGCAGGTTGGCACCTTGCATGGCAGCCTCCACCACTGGTGTATGAATGCATGTGTGTGAATGGGTGAATGTGAGGCATACACTGTAAAGCACTTTGAGTACTCGTAGGAGTAGAAAAGCACTATATAAATGCAGTCCATTTACCATTTACCTGGAGAGAGGAGAGAAGGACACAAGAAGAAAAAGTGAAGTAGGAAAGAGGAAAGAGAAAAAGAAGAAGGAAATGATGAAGAAGAAAACCACTGTGCCATGTGAGTCGCTCCTTTCTCTCTCCCTTTGAGCCAAAACGATCCCCATTTTTAATGAATGGCCTGTGTGCAGTTGCAGGTTAATCAAGCGTGGTAAATATGAGAGAGCCACAGGAGCTGGAAAATGGGCACTGTAATTACAGCTGAGGGTTAGAGTGACCCTTGACAGAGTTCACCTCTCTCTCCTCCCTCACTCTTTCTCTCTCTCCCTCACTCTCTCCACCTCCACCTCCTCATCCTTCTCTTTCCTTTCCTTTTGTTCTTTCAAACCTCTAACCCTTCAGGTCTTTCTTTTCTATCCTCTCCTCTTCTCTTCATTCCTCGCCCACCTTCTCTCCATTGTGTCTTTTCCCTCTTCTGCTCCATTACTCTGTCCATCTCTCCATCTCTCTCTGCATCCCTCCATCACTCTTTGCACTACGCTGGCTTAGACCTGCCTTGTTGAATAAAGAACCCCTTACCTTATCTACTCCTTTTCTTCCCTGCTTTCTGCTCCACGTTTCTTCTCCTTTACTCCTGCTCTTTTCTTCTCTGCTTTCATTTCATCTCCAACTTCTCCATCTCTTTTTATTTTTTTAAATTTTCCCTCCCTTCCTCCCCTCCCTCCTCTCCTCTTCTCACTGTGGGAAATAAGCGAGTATTGACCACTTTTAACTCCTTAAAACATTTGACATCTATTTGATTCTTGCGCATCTTCACTGTGTGTGTGTGTGTGTGTGTGTGTGTTTGTTTCATCTGAGTGTTGCGCTGCATGAG
>JAIFZK010000222.1:9155000-9160000 GCA_027481765.1 Tenualosa thibaudeaui | reverse complement strand
GTGTGTGCCATGGGTGTTTGTGTGTGTGTATGTTTTAATGCGGAGTGTGGTGGGCATTAGTGTGTGTGGGTGTGTGTGTTCACCCCTGACGGGGCCTCAGTGGTGTCCCCAGATCTATTAAATCTCCTGGGTGCTGGGCTTGTCATCTTGGCTGCCTTAATCCTGCCACCTCAATCTCAGCCAATCTCCCCCGGTGGCTGTTCACTCCAGCAGGCCCGGCAAAGTCCAAGTCACAGGGCTGGAGGTAAAGAAAGGATGAAAAAACAGACAGAAGAACAAAAAGAAACTTGACTATAAATGTAACCCCCCTACACACAAAACAAATTGGAAAATTATACGTGTATATTTATTACATATTTATTATGTATTTATTACAATATGTATATTATACATTGATTATAATATATTTATGAAGAGTGATAAATAGAATAAAGTGTATTGATATCATCCACCATGTACATAAACAAATGGAAAAAAAAAAAAGAAAATGACAGTAAAAGTTTACTGGTATTTAGCAGACACTCCAAAGCGACACAGACTCGCAATATGGGGTTGGGAATCAAACCCGGGTTGACCTACGAGTCGAGCAACGTAACCACTGCTCCATCATGCCACACAAGTGGTAGGTGATTCTTTAGAATTCCACAAGCTTTGAGTCTCAAGAGAAGGGGTAAATTGTACATTGTAGTGTTCAGCCTGTGTTTCTCTTTCTGTTCTTCCTGTTGTGTTCTTTTCATGGTTACAACTTTGCTGTTCCGGTCAGAAATGACTGGAGCATTTTTAACTTGACATAATACATATGTTTAACATCAAAGTTTGTGATTGACCTCTTGATCAATGTGTGTTCTCTTGAATATTCAAAATGTTTAACTTTTGTGTCCTAATCTAACTCACTGAACGAAGCCTGTGTAATTCATTGAGGGAGAGATTTTATTTATAGGTTTTTGGTGGAGGCTGTCACTGGAAGAAAAAATAGGGACTTGGGGGTGTATTTATATTTTGTGTACGTGAACACAAACACACTTAGTCTTTCCATCTTATCTGCAGGTAAGACTGTGTGTCCTAAAACAATCAATCAATTTTCTTATAGTCCAGTCATTTTTGACTTGATTTTGTAATGTGTTCAGATAGCCTGTATGAACAAAGTCATGGAGCCCCATGACCATCCAATTAGATTAAGAACATTTTTGAGAGGGCAAAAAGGTGATTTTGATCACATTTGACTGGAACACAACAGGAGAGTTAAGGTTAATAGAAAATTAAGCTAAGCATTTTCTAACTCCATACTCTTTATAATATTTTCTAACTCTTTTTGTAACCTTCCTGCCTCTAAGTCTTCTCACACAACCATGTTTCAATGAACAGGGAAGAGACAACTCTGTGTGGAGTGTCGTAGTCTTTATTGAAATGAGGGATGAGCTGCCTCTGTGGTTTGTTGTGCCGGGTCTTTGATTGAGATATAATGTAGCCTACTATTGTAGAATGCCTTGAACAAATGCATCTAGGGAAAAATGAATAAGTAAGTAAGTCAGTTAGTAAAGTAAGTAAGTAAGTAAGTAAAGTAAATATGGAAGTCAATAAAACATGAGTAAAAGTCAGTCAGTAAGTAAAAACTGAATAAATATTTAATAAATAGACAAACACATTATGCCGTATTTCTTACTCAACCTTTAGACCACTACATGCTCAAGGCCGTGTGTAGAATAGAGCATTCACAACAATGTAACAATGCAGACTAAGGAGGTTTTCAATATCAGTAATGCTCCCTAACTGCTTTTAGCCTGCCACTGTGCATTATACCAAGAGTAAACAAATCCACACCTCTGCCGTCATCCCCGATGTGAGATGCTATTTCGCTGAACAAGCTAATTCCATTGAAAGTGTTAATTGGAATAGATGCTAAATACTTTTAATAGGGGAGGCCTCGCGGATGAGCACACACTCACAGCAGTCTATGTCACACAGTATCATTAGGCAAGGGGAGAAGAACAAAGGCAAGAGCAGCAGTCTGCCCAGTGCCAAGGAATTGGCTTTTTATGGTTGCCTTTTCTGTTTTATTACTGTTAGTGAATCCTCTCTTTTTTATATTGCGCTAAAGCTATTTTCATCACTCATTTTCATTCTTTTTTTCCCCAGTTTCTCTGATTCACTTGTTTTTTTTTATTCCAGACACTTATAACAGTTGGCTAGAAAGGCCTTGAGACAGAGCACGATCTGTGTTTTTTATCTAAAGGAAGCGGATTCCTCCGTGTCTGGGTGGGTGTCTTGACTGGTGCTTGTTGCTCATTGCCACATTATGCACAGATCAAGAGGAGAGGTGACAGATCACAGAGATGGCAGAGGTGACACATACTTAAGCCTACATAACTAAAAAAAGGCCCCTTACAACAACGTCAGACTGCTGTATCCAAGGGTTTTTTAGTCTATTAATAGCAAGACCTCAGGATGGTAGGTTAATGCGCTATCCTAATCCATAACCCAAAATGATGCACATGTATTTCATTTTTATATTTATATTTGGAGAGATGACCTATGTGTAATTACATTTTTGGATCATTAAGAACGAAACGAATTAAGACAAAAGCACAATAAAACAGACAAGATAACCTAAATTACATTTATACATTTAGCAGGCGTTTTTATCTGAAGTGACTTCTTCAGAGCCAGCCTCCCCTACAGCAACAGTTTCCAAGGTACTAGCATGTTTGCCAGGTTCCTTAACCGCTATGCTATCATTGTCCCTAGAGAAAAAAAGACAGAACTTAAAGTGAGTGAGACAAAGTCCAAGAGGATGTAATTATGCCAATGTTGAGTTGAGTTATTAAGAAAAGACACAGTCGAGTGAGAGAAAAGATAACTTAGGAAGAACAAGAAAGAAGAAAGAGTCGGCATGGATGGGCGGACAGAGAGAGAGAAGCATGAACGGAGAGAAGGAGGGATAAGGCGCCACGTCCGCCTGTGCTGAGCGACTTAATTGCCACATCCTTCGGTGAGTTGGTGGCGCATCTAAATGCTGCTTTGCTGAGTTTATGACCCTCGCCTAGGCCTGACAGGCGTGATGAATGTGTCGGTGCGCCTTCTTTAACATAAAAATGATTACTGGGTTCTCCTCCACTGCAAACGATTATTTGCAGCCACAAATTTAAGATTTATTTTCATTTGTCTCCTCCTCCGGCTTTTCCCTTCCGAAAAAAAAACAACATTCAGACGTTAAAGTGATCTTTGACTAAGTCGGATGGATATGGGAGTCTGAAACGGCAATACAATAACTGTGATTAAAACTAATCATGATTAATTTGTTTAGGCCATGTGAAATGTGTTGTCGAGGATGGTGATTATAATTGGCCCACTTAATCATAATGGAAGAACGAACCAAGAACACTGTCTTCCCTGCTCCTTGTCGGCTCTAATTGAAAGCGGTTTCTCTGTGTGAGCTTGGCACTATTGCTCTAGCCTTACTTCTGCTTCTGGTCTCCACTGCCTCATTGTGGATCCTATTGTGTTATGCTTGGATTGATTGACTGGGCCTCATGTCAGGTCCATCTAACCTGACTGATAGGGATACATGAGACTCAGTGCCACTGACCAACAAACCACAGCTTCCACCTATTAAGAAACAGAAGAATGATACAGTCACACCCTTTTTTATACATCACTGGTGGTTTTTGGCTGACAGTCACCTCCAGTGCTCATCTAGGCGACTGTGCAGCTGCAGAGCACTGCAACATCCTCATGTGCAGGGCTGTCATTAGTCTGACAAAACCTACTCCATGAACAGACCATAATGCCGTCACCATGGCAAATACTGTCTTTTGGGTCAGGACTATCGTTGACATATCAAACCAGACATTTCCAGGACGTGTGTTGTAGCTGTCTAAGATGGTGGGGTAATTTGTTGTGTCATGTTTATAATGTGGTTAAGTCAGTCTTATCATACTGGCTTAAAATGATCAATCAATCAATTAATTGTGCCCAACGGTAACTCTAATTGATTGTCATGATAGATAGATGACATGAGTTTTTGCAGTCAGCGCAAAGCTATGCAGAAAATAAACAGTACATATATATATATATATATATATATACAATTTAGGCTCTTTGACATCAACACCCACAGGATCAGGAACAGAGTTTTACTTACAGTGATGCATATCAAGGGAGAGACAGCATGCTTCACATAAAGATCCACCAGCCGCTCTAACTAGGCAAGTAAATAGCCTGACTTGTAAATAGCCTGAATATAGTTCCAAGGTAACAGAGAATGGCGTTGGTCATCCCAGTTGACGTAGGCCACACTGAATCAGACTATGATTAGTGCCAGCTCGGTACGGTAGACAGTGCAAGCACCAAAACAACCCGAGAACATGATATTCCACCTCATCTCTAGTGACGGAATGGCAGGAACACTTATATTAGCTCACACACATATTTGGCATTAGTTAGCTTCTTTTTAACATGCATATAAATAACACACTAGCCATTTATTAGTCATTACAAATCACTTTTGTTCACTTTTTTAATGCCTTATCTCTAGTGACGGAATGGCAGGAACACTTATATTAGCTCACACACATATTTGGCATTAGTTAGCTTCTTTTTAACATGCATATAAATAACACACTAGCCATTTATTAGTCATTACAAATCACTTTTGTTCCCTTTTTTAATGCCTTATTCATGTACATGAATTGTGTTCTTGTACATGAATTATGACCTTAGTATAATAAGCTATCTACCTAAGAATATCTCCAGTATAACCTCCTAATTACTGCTTATTCATAGTAACTAAGTTTTTTGTTGTACATGAATTATGATCTCAATATGCTTTGCATAGTAAGGGGCTTCTGATGTGGTAGTACAACAGGAACAGTTATTCTCAATCAAAAAGACATAATTATTATTATGACTTATTTGGACACTTTTAGCTGAATAGACCATCTTTTTTAAGTATTATTGGAGGAGAATAACTATTGCTGTTGCACTACTGCCTTATAAGCCCC
>JAIFZK010000222.1:9147500-9150000 GCA_027481765.1 Tenualosa thibaudeaui | reverse complement strand
GGAAACTGACACTTCTTTGTCCACGTTATGCCAGAGTTACACTGGAGCGTGATATCAAAAACCTAGCAAGGTTTTTCTTTGTAAAACTTTTACAGCAGTTCCAAATGGCTGGTCTCTTGTTTTTAATAACTGTGCAGTGTCACAATGTAATTAATCAGTCAGTGTAATCAATTAGTTTTTCATGTAATTTCAAAAAGGATCTGTGTATAAAACATGATGCCAAAGAAAATGCCTTTTATAAATCTAATATCATTATAATTAAATTCGAATCTGGTCTCCCTTATTAAATATTCCATCACCAGTAAATCAGACACCATCCGCCTTGTTCAACCGACTCAACCCAAAACAAAAACAAAAAAGGAAAGAACTTCAATTACTTGCATTTCTTTTTGGGATTTAAATTGATTTAAAACATTACAAAAGAGATTGCACAGCATTGTTTGACGAGCAACTCGGATGAGACACAGTTGCTGCTGCGCTATGCTAAACGGGCAACGTCACAAGCATTACTGTATTATTTCCTGCGTTGTGCTAAATGCCTTGCTTCTGTGGCTGTTGTGACCGCGGCGGAGCATGGAGTAGGAAGAGAAATAGTCAATAATGAGTAGGCTTGAGGAAGCCAGCCAGTTCGGCCGAGTGCCAACTCGTTTTGGTGTTCAGGCAAAAGAATGCGAATTAACAAGTTCGGGTTGAACATATGCAGCAGAAAATTTTGCTCTCCCGCTCACTCGCTCTCTCACACACACACACACACATACACATACACAGGGGATATTTTTTTGTGCCAAAATTTTGCAATCAAAGATCAAAGATCTTTTATCCACATTTTTTTTTTTTTCCTGTTTTTGGAAAATCTCAAATGAGGCATCTGGGAACTCAGAGAGTGAAAGGGAAAGATAGAGAAAGAGTAAGAGAGAGGCAGATAAAGGGGGGGGGGGGGGCACTGGATATGTCTTTGTCTAGGGCTGTGGTCGCGGTTTGTGTCTTTGGCAGGACAGCTTTGATTCAGACAGATTCTCTTGCATGAAGGGATTTCAGAGGTGTCTGACCTACTGCGTCCACTTAAACAAAAAAAATGAAAACGAACACTGGTGTTTGTTATCGAGCTCAGTTCTGATCGTGTTAAAACATCAGATGCCAACAGACACAGACAAGAAGAAACAGAAAAAATGTGTGTGTGTGTGTGTGTGTGTGATAGAGAGAGAGAGAGAGAGCACAGAACAGTGCTCTAAGTGCATGTGCTGGCAGATGGTGCTCACAGAAGCGTGATCATTTGGCATTTGTTCGCCAAAGTGCTCCCGGGAAAGGAGAGGGGGAGGAGGAGGAGGGGAGACGGAAGGGAAGAGGAGCGAGTGAACACATCTCTCTCTTTCTAACCCCTCCACCACCCTCCCACCTCAAACACACACACACACACACACACACACACACACACACACACACACACACAACACACACACACTCACATACTCCATCTCTGGGCCTGTGTCACTGTGTCAGACATTTCTTTCTACTTTTCTCTGTCTCTCTCCCTCTCTCCTCTCTCTATCCCTGTCTCTAAGGCTGCAGCTCTCCTCTCCTTCCACTAAGTTTCTTGCTATCTTGCCTCTCCAGTCTCTCCTTTACTTTTGTGCTCCTTCTTTCTCTCCTACTGTCCCTCCCTCTCACTCTCTCTCTCTTTCTGTCCCCTCCCTCTCTCTCTGTCTCTCCCTCTCTCTCGCTACCTCTCTCTATCCCTCTCTCTCTCTCTCTCTCCATCGCTCTCTTCTTCCTCCTCTCCTCCTTTGATGCCAGTCAGTCACCATGTCTCAGGTGTGTGTGAGTTTATCAAGCTCCACTAGCTCCCACAAAACACTGCTTGTGTGGGTGTGTGCCAAAGTGTTTGTGTATGCATCTGATCAAACACATACACACACACACACACACACACACACACAAACACCTCCTGCACTGTTGCATTATCTTTATTTCAGACCAGCTTTCATTTGACACCCATTTCCCCCAGCAGATGCCCAGATCAAAGCATGTGGTGTGTCCTCCTTGCTGGTACTCATTCACAAACACACACAGACACACACACACACATCTCACATATCCACGCACATGCCCTTCCAAATTAGTTGATTCCGTGCATCAAACAGAACAAGGTCAAGGGAGACAATTGGGTGTCTGATCACAAGGTTCCAGCCTCCACCCCCACCCACAATCACACACACACACACACACACACACACACACACACACTGATACACACATGCGCACTCGCACACACACACACACACACACTGATACACACACACACACACACACTCACTGACATGCACTGGGATGTTACTGCAAGTTGTTGGCATCATGGCCCTGGAGACACACATCAAAAGCAGCCACACTAAATGGAGTGTTTGTGTGTGTTTGTGTGTATGTCGTGTTTGTGTATGTTTTTGGGGTATATGTGTGTGTTGTGTGTGTGTGTGTGTGGAGTATTGTGTGTGTGTGTGTGAAA
>JAIFZK010000222.1:9130000-9135000 GCA_027481765.1 Tenualosa thibaudeaui | reverse complement strand
TTTACCCGCATACATACACACACACATGCATGACTGTGATTAAAGTGTGTTCCAGGCACCGTCTTCTCAATCATTTTTGCTCTGAACATCATCTTCAGCACCCTGCATTCACACCTCTATGAGCTCTGTCCTATTTGCATATACACACACAAACACACAGATACACACACACACACACACTTTACACATACAGAGAGAGAAAGAGAGAGTGCTCATCTCCTATAAATTGCCAGAGACACTTGGTTCAGCAGAAATTCTAAATATATGAGAGCTGCAGTGCAGATTAGTCCTAAAAGTCAATCTCAGCAGCAGACTAAGTGCCAAAGGGGAGTGTGTGTGTGTGTGTGTGTGTGTGTGTGTGCCTGTATGCCTCTGTGTGTGTGTGTGTATGCCTGTATGCCTCTGTGTGTGTGTGTGTGTGTATGCCTGTATGCCTCTGTGTGTGTGTGTGTGTGTGTGTGTGTGTGTGTGTGTGTGTGTGTGTGTGTGTGTGTGTGTGTGTGTGTGTGTGTGTATTGGGGGGGCAGGGGTAGAGTGGTATTGGTTGAGGGCGTTGCTGCACAAGCTGATAAACAAGCATCTGATGGTCGACAATGCATTGCCATCAGTCATGTGCACAAGTCTGGCACCATGCAATTTGGCTCTGTGCCGTTGTTATTTGTTTGTTTGTTTATTTGTGTGTTGTGTATGTATGTACTGTTTGCCTGTTTGAATGTATGTATGTCTGTGTGTTTGTATGTGTGTATATACGCATGTATGTGTGTATGTATGTGTGTGTGTATGTATGTATGTATGTATGTGTGTGTATGTATGTATGTGTGTGTATGTATGTATGTATGTATGTATGTGTGTATGTATGTATGTATGTATGTATGTATGTATGTATGTATGTATGTATGTATGTATGTATGTATGTATGTATGAGCTGAACCAATGTGCAGTACTGAACATGGCTGCATGTGTGTGTGTGTGTGTGTGTGTATGTGTGTGTGTGTGTGTGTGTGTGTGTGTGTGTGTGTGTGTGTGTGTGTGTGTGTGCATGTTTCCCTTTTTATATCCACATGTATCTACATGTGAGCTTTGTGTGCAGTTTGAAACAAATAACTGTACATGTACATGCTGTGAATTACTAAAGGAGTCCTCTATACAACTGGCAATAGTGTGTTTTACAAGCTTTCTCACTCTCTCTCTCTCACACACACACACACACACACACACACACACACACACACACACACACACACACACACACACACACACACACACACACACACACACACACACACAACCCTGTGTGTAAATATAAATTCTCCAGTATATAATGTCTCCCAGTTTGGCAGTAAAGGGACTTTCCTCTATGCTAGCAGGTATCAGAGGACCCATATACTGTAACCGCTCTTAAATGGATGGCTCTAATAAGACTCACTCTTCCGCCACCTTTTAACTCGTCCTCTTATTTCCCCTTTCACATCCTCCTCTTCCTCTCTGTTTCTAATTCATCTCTTCCCTCTCTCTTTTCTCACCTGTCCTTTGCTTGTTTCCTTTGATCAGCTAGTGTTGTGGTAACGAGGGTCTTATTTGTTAAGTAGAACAGGACCTGTTAGCTGATTGGACGATATATTGAGTGGGTGTGGTGACACTTTGCTGAGAGACAGGATATCTCTAGTGAAGTGCAGGAAGATGCACTAAATATTTATATTAAAAACATCAACAACAAACAAGACTTTCATCTCATGAAAAACACTCTAATGATGTACATCTGTTCATGTCAATATTTATTTACTGACTCAATTAAAAGCAAGACTTGAAACAGCAAGTAAAACACTAGCATTTACAATGCTACATGCCAATTATGTTTGTACAGAGTGGTTTTAAGGATGTGGTTTTTGATTGATGTAGTTCTAGTAAGGTCAGGATAAGGTCACAGGTTGCATAATACACAATATTAAGTCATAGATCTCCATTCTGTTCCAGCTCAGAACAGACAAAAAAGAGGTTACTGAGGTTATGGCAGAACACTGAATTAATCAAAACATTTCTTTCCCTCATAACAGTAAAAACCATTTTGGACAATTATGAGTCTAGCTACATGTGACAACAACTCAGGGGTATCACAGTGTCATCACTGTCATGTGATTAATGTCATGCCGCAGTGGATATCACTAGGTTTGATCAGCATCCATGTTGAAAAGTTTTGTTTGCTTTTAAAAAGGCTCTCTCAGGCCTTGCACACATGCACACAGTCAGGTGTTTAATTTATAACAAATATATATTCCTTTTTTGTAAATAAAAAGAATTCTGACCTCACATTGCTCAAATAAATATGAGGAGAGCTGTCAAAATCCCGTCAAACAAATGATCTGAAAACTGGAGAGGAGTTTCAGAAATCTGCCCTTTGACCAGAGGACATAAGTAGCTTGTTTCAGTGACTGAAACCTAAATGGATGGTAAATGGACTGCATTTTTATAGCGCTTTTCTACTCCTACGAGTACTCAAAGCGCTTTACATTGTATGCCTCACATTCACCCATTCACACACATGCACTCATACACCGGTGGCAGAGGCTGCCATGCAAGGTGCCAACCTGCCACCGGGAGCAATTTGGGGTTCAGTATCACTTAGACACTTAGACACTTAGATGGGGTGGTGTGTGTGTGTGTGTGTGTGTGTGTGTGTGTGTGTCCCTGTGTCTGATGGTTGCAACCACATAAAAAAGTACCCATTTCTATAAATACTCTCCTATATGTATGTCTAGGGTGTTAAAAGGCTGTTAAGACTGAAAAGGTCTTTAGAAACAACAGTCCCACTTATTTAAAAGAGTATACTTGTATTTTGTATAAAGGAGTTGCAGGGGGGTGTTGTTAGGGGGTGTACAGTGGGTTCCCCTGGTGTGACTGTACTTAAAATGATGGATGAGTTCATTAGGCCCAGAACCCAGACTGGATCAGCTCTTTTCTTTCCATCCCTCTCTCCCTCTCTCTCTCGGTCTCTCCTTTCATTCTCTCAGAAATGAATTAGCCATCCTGGATGGATCAATCACTCAGTTTCTCATTGCACTGCCATCAGTCTCTTTTTTTCCCTCCTCCTTCTCTTCCACCTCTCTTTTTCTAGCTTCTTCTTCTGCTCTCCCAATAAGTCAGTCAATTTAGAAAATTCTAAATTACATCTCTCTCGATTAAAAAAAAAAAAAGAAAAAGAGGAGCAAGCAAAAACCAAGAAAAAGAATAAAAAATAATCAATGTTTAATTTTCATCCAGCTTTGAGGGAAAAGCATATGATTCACTCTCTTCTCCATTCTTTGTGTCTCGAGTTGTGATGTGTTTTACATGATGCATGCGCTTTAATTCAGTCCTGCAATAACCGACCGACTGGTTTAGCGCCATCAGTGGAACTCTGGCTTGCATTGGCAGACCTTCCACTTTTGACACTGTTTGTATTGAGAGGCTGTAGAGCCATCAGAGCGTGATGGCGGGAGGCTAACATATGTTACGTGTCACAACACAGAGGGATGACAGTGAGTGACAGTGATGACCATGTTCCTGACCTCTTTTACACACACATTCTCTCTCTCTCACATACACACACACACCCTCTCGTGCACTCACACTCAGACACATTGACATTCCATGTGTCAGTCAGTCAGCCTTGCCTCAATATGGACTGCGTTATGGAGGACAGTTTTATGGCTGCAGGAAGTATTGTCGTTTACACTCGTTCAACCTGCCAAACGGCACCAACACAGCAGAGAAAGAGAGACAGAGACAGAGACAGACACACTGTCTCGCTGACTAATTAAAGTCTTAAGGCCTTGATTTGCAGTTATGAAAGGTGTTTCTGTGTGTTATGTGTTTGTGTATGTGTGTATGTGCGTGTGTGTGTGTATGTGTGTGTGTGTGTGTGTGTGTGTGTGTGTGTGTGTGTGTGTGTGTGTGTGTGTGTGTGTGCGCTCCTTGCCTGCACCTTCATGCATTCATACATACATGTGTATGCACCAGATCACATGAGCATTCACATTGCATCATTTGTTAATAGCTTAGTTTAATTTGTCCTATCTCAGGGGAAATCCCTGCTAGTAATTCTCACTGTAGGGTCATCATTGTGTGTTAAGTGTTAGGAGTCAGACATAACCCCCCCTGTATAAAATCTAATTAGGCTTATTAGATCAAAACAATATGGCAAAGTCATTGGGCCATATTCACATTTCATTCGATTAAATGTCTATTTAATAAGGATCACATGACACCATGCGAGAACAGTGAGTGAGGTGTATCTGTTCAGAATTGAAAATTTGGTTTCTCCAAGCAGAGTGTCATTGTGGATTAGGAGTCTATCAAGCCAGCGGTGGAAGCAGACCACCACCGATACAACACACACATTGCACACCACACACACACACACACATCTTACACATCATACACACAACACACTCACCTCACACATACCCTATGCAGCAATGCACTCACTCAGTCTCCAGAATGCACACACTCTAACACACACACACACATACAAACACACACACACGTGCGTGTGTTTATATGTGTGTGTGTGTTTGTATGTCTGTGTGTGAGCATGGATGTTATTCAGTCGTGACATGTAATTAGAATTAATATGACAGTGTCCACCCCAAAATGAACCTGACAGAATCTAGGTCAATGTGTGTGTGTGTGTGTGTGTGCGTGTGTGTCTGTGTGTGTGTTTGGGTAGACTCATGCATGCAAGTCTATGTCTGATTGCCCATTCTTAACTACAAGAGAATGCCTAATTAGAGTTACTGTGACAGTTTCTGGCAAAAATGGACTGAACAGGGTTAAGGTCACCATGTGTGTGTGTGTGAGAGAGAGAATGTGTGTGTGTGTGTGTAGGTGTAGACACTCACATCCTCCAAGCTGTGCATGGCATTACGATCATTAGTTCTCTGATGACTCTCACTGTCTCTAATTACCACGGGTTATAGAATTATACGAGGTATTTGTTATGCAATCAATTATGACACTTTTTT
>JAIFZK010000222.1:9077500-9125000 GCA_027481765.1 Tenualosa thibaudeaui | reverse complement strand
CAGAACATCCACCCACTTACCTATAATACACAAACACACACACACACACACACACACACACACACACACACACACACACATACAAACATAAAATCAGATGATGCTAGCTTGTCTGAGGCCTGTTAGCTTTAAAGCTATGAATAACACACTATCTGGTGATGAGCTATCTATACTATCTATCAATGTAATTTCAATACAGTGTTCACATACACAACATAACTTGTGTCTTCAGCTTTATGTTTTTGTAATGTTTTATGTTTTAACTAACCCTACACAACCATGGTATCTTATATTAGACATTACAAGACGTTGGCCTATTTGCATGTCTATTTCTCTTGAATGCTCTGTCACGGCAACAGTGCTCATATGCAAATATGCGACTGAAAGTTTACTGGTGGCTTTTATGCTAGTCCAAACTAGCGTGTGTGTGTGTGTGTATACACAGCTGATTTACCTGCCAGGTCAAGGAGAATAATGTTTGCCACCTTATTTTGTTTCCAGGGGTTGCCTGCTAATGTTTCTACTGACTCACCAAACTCACAACCTTGCCTGTGGCCGTGGGTTTGGCGCTCCAGAACAACATGCGTCTAAGTTCAAGGGCTTCACAGATGTTGCTCTATATAAGAGGGGACTCAGCCAAAGTCCCTCATTTTCAAGGAGGTCTCAATATAACCCCTATCTGTTTTCATAAACATGCAGGTTAAAGCTGTTATCATTAATATCCATTCCATTGGATATCCATTGAATACTTTTGTTGTTTAATTTAATACCTTTGTTGTTAAGTGTCATTTGGTTTTGTCAACTTCTGCATTCCAAAAAAAACAATTGACACTTAATGACAACATTCATATATAAAAACATATATAAAAAAAAGTGTTCAGGAAACATGTCGTCATGTTCATGACAGGCTCATGTCCCTCTTGTGTAGAGTTTTACCTTCAAATCCATCTTGATAGGCCACATGTGGTAACTGATTGCAGGTATGTGAACAGCACATATGCAACATATGCAATCCAAGGGGATATGCTGAGATAGATTATGCCACTTACAAAGGCCAATTGTGCTTGAATGAGCAGTTACAAGGACCAGTAAAAGTCAAATCTGGCAGAAGAAATTGTATTGGCATGACGTTTTAGCTTTGTGGCAGGTACATGAAGATGATAAGACACATACATACACACACACACACACACACATACACAAACACACACACAGAGAGCAGATGGAGTGCCATTGCTGCTTGCTCAGTGGGAACAGGAGGTCTTCCACACTCCAAGGACCCAGCAACGCCAGATATGGACCACCATCAAAGGACACAGCCTCAGAGGGTCATGTACAAGAGCATTCACACACACACACACACACACACACACACACACACACACACACACACACACTAATACTTACTTAACAAAAAACAAACATCCTGTCATAACCTGCTGAGTGGACTAGCAAAGGTGCCACAATGTCAGTACATTAATCCAACTCTGCTTCACCCCTCCTCCCGGGCTGGCCCTGTTTGGCTGGGAGTGAAAGTCACGGACCGGCGCTCTGGCCGGGTGCCTTGTGCTGAGGGCAGCAGCAGCAGGCTAGCAAGTCAGCCCGCCAAGCGCTAGCGAGCACAGAGCCTTCCTCCCTGCAACGTCCGCCACTACCCAGCCCGCTCTCACTCGTCCGCTCACTCGCACGCTCGCCGTCTCGGTTGCTCGCGGCCACGGGCGGGTGACTGAGGAGGTGGACACAGGCCGACGGAGCCGAAGCAGATGCCTGAGCAGAGACCCCCTGCAGGAGGGAGCAGGTGTGCTTGGCAGGGGCTCTGTCGGGATAAAAGGTTGGGTTCAGAGTAAGGGTGGCTGGACTGGGATGGGATGGGCTGCCATGGCTCAAGCTAAATGCCCTAAGCAAGTGGAAACAAACTGGAGGGTTTGTTTACTGACGTGAGGAGGGGTTGTCTCATGGTGTTTGGACCAGTCTAGAGGAACTTCAAATTTCTTCTTCTTTCTAGTAAAATCATAATGTGTCAAAAGTGGCTTTAGTACCTCCATAAGGTTTAATGATATTCATGTATGTGGCTATCGAACATATTGACTGAGAGAGACAAATTTAACACATTAGTGTACTACTTAACAAAACCTTAAACATGCATGTTTGTTCTATTAAAAAAATACTATTTTATTCTACTATTCTAACTATTCTATTAGAAATAAACAAAACTATAGCCCTGTTGTGTAGGTAGGAAGACGAGTGGTACAATTTGGTACAACATAGGCTGACTTAGCAAAATGACAGCTGACGCTAAATGATAACTGCAGGGAATCAATTGCTGCTTCAGAAATGCCGTACTGCTCTACATTACATACAACAGGAGCTGGGAGCCATTTTGGATCAAGAGAATGTGTGCTTGTTTGCCTAAACTGTGCTCTCACTTTTAGTCGTTTACTGAATTAATAGGTCTGTTTTGTAAAATTAGAAAGTATTTAGTAAATATAGCACATATTTTTTTCAATACATAATAACAAAAATGTTATTACAATGGTACATCCCATGTCACATCCAGTATATAGTACAGCAGTATGCCATTTTGGAAATTGTTTCTGTTCATTTTGGAAACTGTTTTATTTCCCTTGCCGTGTTCAGTTTGCATTAGCTGCAAACATCTCTACCAAATATTCTTTTTCCTACTCAGTGACCTCAAACCGCAAGGCTATAGGTTGATTTGCCCCAGACTTTATCATTAAAGGTCTGTACAAAAGATACATGTAGATACTAAATATTAAAATGCAAATACACAATGATTTTTGTATGTAATACAGTTCCGAGTGGTATATTTACAATAGAAACCAAGCCTATGTAATGTAAACTATGAGCAATTCTCTAGTGTCTTACAAAAAGCTGTCTCGTTATGATAGGAGTTCTCAGAGGGCAGCTAAGGACATTTATCTCAGAGTTTATTGAGCCCTTCAGTGCCTTTGGTATTTGTGAATGATATGATCAGTGTCGGCTGATTTGATTGATGGAAGGTCAGCCAGGGGAGTTGACCGGGCCAAAGATGTGATTGTGTCTGGTGCTATCAGCCCACAGTGTAGGGAGGGAGGACATAAGTCAACAAAGAGCTGTTTTTATCGCTCCGAAAATAGAACATTTGTCACAGATTGCTAACGTTTGAACAGGAATCTTCAGGCTGAAGCTAAGCTGAGCAGAATACAAAACCTTTTCCTTCTTGTTTTGTGTGCACCTACAAAAGTCATGCAAATGTAAAATGTAACATCTCTTTGACATTAATTCAAGTATTCAAGCATTCAAGTCTTCAAGCATTCAATTTCAATAAGACTGTGTAACACTGTGCTAAATCTCTCCCATGTGCCAGACTTCAAACCACATAAATCTGCGAGATCTGACAGTCACCTAACTGTACTGTTAACACCATGTCACGAACATCAAATATCTGCTCTAAGAACAGCTTCTGACAGAATATGGAGTCTTTTTGTTGGATTAGAAGTTGTATTATATTCCAACACAAATGTTGACTGGGTTTTGCAATGGCTTGGCACCAATAGAGCTAAAAGCAATCCAATCAGAAATAAGGACTAGGTCCCACCTGCTTGTGATCTTCTAAGGGGGAACAAAAAGAAGGATTGTCGACAGCATAGTGGATCAATGTTTTTTTTTTTTTGGGGGGGGGGGGGTAGGCTGTTTGTCAAGACAACAAAGGGAATTCTAGTTGAACATTCAGCCGTACTTTAGTGTCTAATTACTTCCTTTTACTTTGGTGGTTGTTTCTTTTTTTCTACAGTGGTAATGACACACAAAACTTGCACAACCAAATAAAAATCTGTTCCTACAAACAGACAGGTGTCTGAAGCAATGCTGTTTGTGCTCTGGCATCTATGTTAATTCTTGATAATTGGTCAAGTGGGAGATGCAGCTGACCTTTGCTTTGGGGGAATGACTTTGAGAGTCTCAAATGCGTAAACATGTCAAACGATGCCATCTGCCCCTGCCAATTTCTGCCAGTCTATGTAATGTCCACACAAAGTCATGGCCCCTGTGGATGAGTACCGGGGGAGGCTGGGTTGTCGGGTTGTCACTAGTGCCTCCTCCTTCCTTCCCATGAATAAGCTGGCTTGTATCTCACAAAAACACACACACTGACTACATGTTCCCTTTAACAAAATTCTGTTCTGCAGAAAAAAAAAATCATGCCGTCATTAATTGCTAGCAGGTCTTTAGTACATAAAACTATGCACACACACGGAAGTGGTATATACTGAAAAATGGTTTGTTGCAAATGTTGTTTTCTTCTCTGCGTGCCATCTCTCTCTCTCTCTCTCTTCCTCTCTATCTCTCCCTCACTCCCTCCCTCCCGCTCTCTCTCTCTCCTTCTATCTGTCTCTTCTTTCTCTCATTGCCTCACTCTCTCTCTCTCACCTGCTCATGTTGGGGCATTACATATTTGTGCAGGTGACTTATGAAGTTGAACGGGCGAGCCATATGGGGAGGAAATGGTGGTTCCAGCAGAACAACAATCTTTCCCAGCCCTGCTGCATGCTCTCTCCTTAATCACAAGCACCATTAGCATTAGCAATGATGCAGCACGCTTTGGCCATTAGGGCCAGGGTCTTATTAAAGTTAAAATGTATTGCCAACTGCAAGCACTGTCTGTCATTGCTGGCAACTAGAGGTCTTCAGTGCAACTGAAAAAAAGCTTGTTTTCATAAAGTAAAAAAGGTAGTTGTTTTGTGTACTTTCATTTAGCATGATGTGCTGAGTACGCATGTGTCATGTTTTTTGTCATTTGGCCAAATATGATAAAATGACAAACTGAAAATCATAATCATTACACACACCAGGAATCCAAGCCGAGCAAACACCCCAAATAAAAGTTAGCATTGGCCTCCTCACCACCAGACAGACAAAACAGCCATGGCGAATCTTAACAGAGCACTTCTCTGCTGCAGTGACGCTTCTGTCTCTGACCATACAGCCACACTTGAAAGCACTGGAATGAATGGTAATTGCGAGAAGGCTGCGATGAATTCACAGGGCTGAACTAATGAGGTGTCTTCAGCTCATTGGCCTATCCCTGGTCATTGGTGAAGTGACAGAGGAAATGGCTTCAGTCATAATACTGTTGTACTTCCAGCTCCCGACGCCTTCGCTTGGTCCTTATTAGGGGCTAAACGTCTCAAACGGCACACTCATAGCCAGACATCAAACAGAGCCCTGTCACTTCAACCTATTTAACATGCATCGCTTGCACTCTCTCACTCTCTCTTTCTCTCTGTCTCACACCCATACACACACACACACACACACACACACATAGACACACTCCCATACTTTTTTACTCCATACCTTCCCCCTTTCCGCAAGACAAGAGGGTATGCAAACCACCTCTGACAGAAGCCATTTGATATGCTAAGGGGCCAAGATATGGTAAAGGGCTCCCATAAATGATATTAGCTCAGCCAGGTGCCTGCTGGCATACATAACTAGAGCGCAAAAACAAACCGCCGCCCCTGCTGATAAAGAATGGATGAGCGAGCGAGAGCAGGTGAGAGAAAGACTAAAAAGAAGACTGAAAAGAAAGAATGATTTAAAAAAAAAATGCTGATTCGGAATCCCAAATCTTCTCCATGTGAGAATGGCTTGAACGGGCACAGGGGCCAAATCAGGTTAACAGTCAGGAAGGGAAGTTCCATTTCCTGCTTCCTGTTGTCCTGTGTGAAGACTGTGGCCACCCCGCAGGATTTATACATTACAAACAGGCAACTGCACCTTTCAGTCTGCCTATATCATTCACCTGCATACAAACACAAAATTACACTCACTACGAAAACACAGTCATCCATCATTCTACATAACCTCACCCCACAACAACACACACACACACACACACACACACACACACACACACACACACACACACCATCCTAGAAACGTGTAATTCCCAGAGTGCCCTTTCTGATGTCTGTAATACACACTGTGCATGGGCGGCTTTTTGTTGGGAGCTAATGAAACACATACACACACACACACACACACACATTGGTCTAGTCAGTAGCTTCCAAGACTGGTCAGCGACAGTGGTGCAGTGAGTTCAATTACCCTGGCCAGACCTTGGGACCACTGCTTGTCTCCTCAGCTAGCTGAGAAGAAATATGGGGTGCCCTTTGAAATCTCAATATGCTGTACATATTTCAAGACAAGAAGAACAAAAAAAAAAACATGTTCCCACACCCATTCCCACTTGACAACACACGCGCACACACAAACACACACGCACACACAAACACACACGCACACACACACACAAACTGATGATGAGGTATTGCAGAGGGAAATGGCATGCAAGAATGATCAGAATGGGAAATGATACTGGCTGATTGACCACTGAGACAAATTATTGACCCTATTCATCAATACCATAACAAGACACTCAGCATTTTGCCACTTTGTTTCAATCACATCCTGTACTGAGGAATAGAAATATGCAGACTATTGGAGCAGGAAGTCATAACATGTGACTGTATTGCATATGCCTCCAATGGTGCATTGATTTTGACTAAGGAGACAGATCATATGTGTATCCCCACCTTTTTGGGTGTTTGTTATTGTCCATTCTGCAATAGTTTGACCAATATTGACATCTGCTATTGTGCAGCCAGGCTAGTAGCATGCAGTATTTAGCACAATGTGCTTGTGCTTGTGAAACCCTATCGGTTCAATGAGAGAAGAAAAGAAGAAGAAGAAGAAGAAGAAGAAGAAGAAGAAGAAGGAGCAGAAGAAGAAGAAGAGGAAGAAGAAGAAAAGATGAAGGAGAAGAAGAGGAAGAAGGAGAAAAAGATGAAGGAAAAGAAGAGGAAGAAGGAGAAAAAGATGAAGGAGAAGGAGAAGAAGGAGAAGAAGAAGAAGAGGAAGATATAGAAGAAGACTTGATGCTAACTTGGCTCTAATGCTAATAATGACTAAATGAGTATTGAGCACAGCTGAGGATATGATGTACTGTAGATGCTGCACAGTATTGTAAAATAATAACATTTAGATGTAATTCTAACTACAATACAACCTAAAGCTGAATGTTATTTTCAGCAGTGTGTGTGGAGGGTGTTTCACTTACTCATATACTGAAACAAGCCAGATGAGTTCAGTGATCACAGGATCACACGTATAGGTGTCTGTCAGCACAATAGTGTATTTCCAGTGAGGAGCCCCCCCTGTGTGTGTGTGTTTGCATATGTGTGTGTGTGTGTGTGTGTGTCTTTGACATGCCACAGTGTCCTCATTACATAGACCACCCACATGGCCAAGTGTTTGTGTATGTGTGTGTTTTCATGTCTGGTCTCAGTGAACTCTACTTCAGACAACCTGATCTCATCCATGCTGAGAGATTGCCATTAAATAAACTCACACACACACACACACACACACACACACACACACACACACACCGACAGATCTCTCCATCAGCTGTGACTCTCCTATGGCTTGTGAGGCAGCATTTCCCCTGGCCTTACAATGTCACTGGCCTCCTTGCCTCCCAAATGACACCCATCTTGAAAATCACCCCGCACTCACACATATACACACACACACACGCACACACACTCAACACAACGTCAAAGCCGTCTCTATATGCATGCATTATTCCCACTCAACTTTAGAGAGCCCCCCTACACACACACAAACACACACACACATCCACTCACCAGGCTGCCAGCACACTGATGAAATCTCCGTCGCTAACAATGGGGGCCGGGACAGTACTCTCAAGGGCACCGGCTGTGGACAGACCCAAAGAGAGAGAGAGAGAGAGAGAGAGAGAGAGAGAGACAGAGAGAGAGAGAAAGACAGAGAGAGAGAGAGAGAGAGACCCATAGAGAGAGAGAGAGATAGAGAGAAAGACAGAGAGAGAGAGAGAGATAGAGAGAAAGACAGAGAGAGAGAGACCCAAAGAGAGAGAGAGAGAGTGAAAGACAGAGAGAGAGACCCAAAGAGAGAGAGAGAGAGAGAGAGAGAGAGAGAGAGAAAGACAGAGAGAAAAAACTGTGTGGCTGCAGCACAAGAACCCCTATAGCTGAAAGAGAGAGAGAAAGAGAGACCCAAAGAGAGAGAGAGAGAGAGAGAGAATAAGCGAGGTATAGAGAAAGACAGAGAGATGACAGAGACAGAAAGACAGAGGTGAAGAGAGGAGGGGAGAGGGGGAAGAGAGATAGAAAAGGAAGGATAGAGGATGAAAAAAAAACAAATAGACAGAGAACAAGGTAGAAAGGGAACTAGGAAGAGAGAATAGAGAGAAAAGAAAGAGCAAGAGAAAAGAAAGAGCGAGAGAGTGGCATAATGAGGCAGCTCCTTTTTCCAGCAGGGCATGGAATTGCTGAGTGGGCAGTGCCCAGCTGGACGGCACGGGGTTGAGTGCCCATACCCCCCCTCCTCCCCACCACACACACACACACCCACCATCACCACAACACACACACACACACAGGCTCTCTCCCCTTGGCCCCCACCTTCGTGCCTCTCTGGAGGCGACAGGTATTCCCAGAGGAGCTGAGGCAGGGAAAATGTCCTTCTTCACTTTCCTCCTCCCTCCTCCCTTCATCCTGGGCCTGTTCTTTTTCCCCCTCTCTCTCTCTCCCCCTCTCTCTCTCTCTCTCCCCTCCTCCTCCTCTCTTCCCCCCTCACTCTAATAAAGCAGGTGTTGGGGTACTGCCCCTGTGGGTGGCTGCATTGCCTCCCATTACACTGTTGTCTTTCTCATGCATATTGGAGTGGTTATATTTATTTATTAATATATTTGTGAGACAAAAAAAAAAAAAAAAAACCT
Organism: Tenualosa thibaudeaui; assembly: GCA_027481765.1. Classification (NCBI taxonomy): domain Eukaryota; kingdom Metazoa; phylum Chordata; class Actinopteri; order Clupeiformes; family Clupeidae; genus Tenualosa; species Tenualosa thibaudeaui. The sequence goes on along the minus strand of JAIFZK010000222.1, from coordinate 9,116,173 downwards.
TTTCAAAAGTAGTGACATCTGTCGCCACACTCTGTGAACTCCTTGTTGAAGCTCAAATGCCTCTCTCTTTCTCTCTCTCACACTCACACACACTCGCACACACACACACATCCTAACTGCAACTGCAAGGGCATCTCACCAAGCCAGATGGACCAGCCTTCTACCCCACCCCCCACTCATCATGTGTCTGCCCACCTACCCACTCACACAGCATGCAATATCACCCACATCCCCTGCCCCCCCCATCCCACCCCCCAAAGTAGATGTTGATGTTGTCACAGTTTGAGCAAACAAATGCTTTGTGCATGTAGCTTCTAGCTGCAGTGTCTCACCCTGCTAAAATGTCATGAGTTTGTCTTTTGTCACACATCCCGTTGCTCTCTCTATCTCTCTCTCTCTCTCTGTCTCTCTTTATTGTCTCTCTCTCTTTTTCTTTTTGCCCTCAGCTGCCATCATCAGGGTCATTAAAGCCACTAAGAGTGGGCAACAGCAGAAAGGGTAGAGGCATGAAACGCGAGATGGGGAGAGAGAAAGAAAGAGAGAGACAGACTAAGACAAACGGATGTAAAAGAGCACGGAAAGATGGGTACACGCAGGAGGTGAAAGAGAGAAGGAAACAGGAGATGGCAGGAAGGAGAGAGAGAGAGTGAAATAAAGAGTGGTCAGTGGAAGGGATAACAGGAAGATATGATAGACGGAGACACAGATGGACAGAAAGCTGGGGACACAGAGAGAGAGAGAGAGAGAGAGAGAGAGAGATGGACAGAAAGCTGGAGATAAAGAGAGAAAATGGTTAGTAGAAAGATAAAGATATGATAGACAGAGACACAGGTGGACAGAAAGCTGGGGACACATAGAGAGAGAGAGACACGGAGAGGAACAGAGAGAGAGAGAGAGAGAGAGAGATTGGTCAGTGGAAAGATACCAAAGATATGATAGATGGAGACACACATGGACTGAAAGCTGGGGACACATAGAGAGAGACACAGAGAAAGAGAGAGAGAGAGAGAGAGAGGTCAGAGGAAAGATAAAGATATGATAGACAGAGACACACATGGACTGAAAGCTGGGGACACATAGAGAGAGACACAGAGAAAGAGAGAGAGAGAAAGAGAGAGAGAGAGAGAGACAGAGAGAGAGAGGTCAGAGGAAAGATAAAGATATGATAGATAGAGACACACATGGACAGAAAGCTGGGGACACAGAAGGATGTTGGGACCTATAGGCTACTAAGAGAGTGAGATGCAGGACAAAAATAATGGTGAAAAGAAAGCAGAGTTACTGAATTAGCACACTTAGTTTCTCAAGATGGATGTTAGGCTACACCATGTCCTATCATGAGACTTGCAGGCCAGTTATTGTTGCTAGCACATAAATAGAAATAAAATGGTCATCAGTGGCACGATAACTCTGATGCCTGTGCATGGTAAATGAGGCGGGCGAAGTCCCCTCTCCTCGATGCCCTTTCACGGACACGATGATCTCATCAGTGGATCTAATTCCCACTCGTGCTGGTTGACAAGATTACCGTTAATGATCCTCCGTTGCCAGGGGATGCATTAAATTCAACTTCACTGGTTGGCCTCCATTCCCACACTGCACCATAATAGTTAACTAACCATACATAAATGCCTTTCATTTGGGAATGAGGGAGTGGGAACGGGAGTGGGAATGTGGGCTATTGTATGGGGCTAGGAGAGAGAGAATGAGCAGGAAGAGGACATGGAAGCTGGAGTGAGGTGGCAGCATAGTGGTGACTGGCAGCTCCTTCTTCCTCACTTCATCTGCTCAGCGTGGCATCTTCCTCCCTGCTGGGTCCGTAATGGAGACTGATTCTCCTCTTTCCTTCTCCCTCCCTCTCCCTCCTTCTCCACCCCCCCCCCTTTCTCTCTCTCTTTGTCTCTCTCTCTCTGTCTTTCATTAATTGTTCCTCAGTGCTAGAACACAGCTGGCCATTCTTGACCTCCATCCATTCCTGGCCATTGCGCTTGTGTGAAATCCAATTGCGCTGCTAATTTGATCAGAGATAATCTGCTGGGTTACCTACACATTAAGATGTCTACCTCAAGCATGGGTTCTGGTGTCTCATGACCAGCTGGAACAATATAAGCTGTCGTCATTGAAACAATAGTTTAATGCTGAGCTCAAGCTCATAATGTCGCCTATAAAAAGGCCAAACGTGTAGCTACCTGTGAGAATTCCCACAAGCTCAGTTTGAGAAGTGGTTTCCAGCAATCAGCTTGTTTTTCTTCATGCCTTTAAAGCATTAAATGTTGCTTCTCAAGCAAGTAAACAAATGTCAGAATACCCTTTGTTTTGAGAGTTGAAAAGTGAAAAGTTTTATATTGTGGAAAAGAAAACTGGAGCTGAAGCCATCTGAACCCATCAGTGCCAGACCTCTTCAGTGCTTATACTAACAGACACTCCTTGAATGAGAAGACGCCTTCCCATATTCCCGTGGCCTGTGGTAAGGGACAGCACAAGTCATCCAGTATGTCTTGGTCTTCTAAAAAAACTGAAATGCTTTCTCAAACGTAGCAGACCTGCCTAGAATGCCCTTGTGTCAGAGTGGAGCGTTTCACCTGAAATTACTTTATACACAATGTTCTTCGGCTGCAGCCGGCTGAGGAAACTTTTACAAACACCCAAACTCCCAATGGGTAAATTGGCAGAGGGTTGTGACAAAAACAAAAAGCTTTCTGTCAAAGCTTTCTGACCACACACACACACACAAAAACACTCATTCACATCCACCCTCATGTACTCTGCCACAGTTTAAAAGGAAGCCCTGTGCCTGTGTTCTCCCAAGTTCTTCAGCCACACTCTTAGAAACTCATCCGGGATATGTCATCATAGGTATGCCCTCTTCTTCAGCAACCCCCCCAACTCCCTTCCCCCCTCCCTAGCAGAGACACTGCTGTCCGTTAAATTACTCTCATGGGGTCCTGGGAATGAGTTGAGACATGTACAGTGCTTCTAGCTCCAGCCTATAGCTCCAGCTTACCCTCCTCCCACTTCAACAACCTCCCCCCTTCCCTACCCACCACCATCTCCCTTGCCCATCCCCTTCACCCTCTCACCCGCCTCAGCCCCACCACCACCACCAGCCCTCCTGTGTCTCAGGCCTGGGCTCGTAAGCACTGCAGCTGCAATTAGATGACAGCCAATTACAGGTTTACAAATTCCCCAGGTCAGGGATCGTTCCAGTGCCTTTGCCTTGTTTTCTTTTTTTTTTTTTTTCATTTCTCTTTTATTTTTTAACGTGAGGAATTAAAGCAGATTTGAGAGAAGGCTGCTGTGGCCTTCTCGTGTGGGCCTTTTAGAGGACCTTTTAGTAAGTTAGCATAAGTGTGTGATCCCAGGTCTCTCAGCAGTGTAGGTTCTGCTTGAAAACAACAAATACATGCTAGTGTTTTAAACACATCACCGATTGGTATTTCTGGTTTATAACTCAATTCACTTCCATTTAAAAAAATATATATATAAAGCAGTGAGAAAGATTTCAGTTTGATGGAGTGGAGTGGAGTTGAGGTAACTTTAAAAGTGATTATTTGATTTTGGGTTCTTAAAAAGATGTTGATATTTGATTTGATCTGAATTTCAAATTTGAAATTCCTTTGAAATTGCCTTTGAAACTCTTTGTTGATCAGATGGAATTCGTTTGGCACGGTCAAAGGATTGTAGTTTGACTGATAGACCGAGCTAAATCCTAGGGGCAGAATCAGCGGTTATCTTCCAAACTGGATAGCACTACGACCAATCAAAGCAACGTCTATAAAACAGCAAATACGTCTTGAGTAGCTTTTTCTGCTCAACTTTCAAAGAAAAGCCCAAGTTAATGGCAAAGCCAATTATGATCGTTATTCCTTGGCGAATAACTTGATTTACATCACAGCCCTGTCATTATCAAGCTAAGCCCACCTAGTGACTCTCTATGAAGATAGAGTGTTGTGAATGGTTTTACCAAGCCTGTGTAAGACCAATGGTAGACCTACTGAGGTCCCAACTGTGCATGGCTAAACGTATCCCCTGAGCAAAACTATTTGCTATCGCAATGGTGCGTCTAGATTTCTAGGCTAAAAGGACTGTGTACCAACACCAAAGTTCAAGCACTAATAAACAACTAGAGAACTGGGAGTAACATATTTCTTATTTGAGAGCAAAACGAAAAATTACCTGCCTGGGATAAATAAAAGGCCAAGAAATGAGTGAGTGGGTTTTGTGCTGTGTTGAAAGAAGTAGTAACAATGACTACTTTGGAATGAATGGCCCTCTTCAGGGACAAAAGTTTATAACACATTTATAATACAGAAAGAAATTCAGAAATTAGTAAAGTTACATAATACATAAACATGGTGCGCTTATTCTCAAATTTCTCATCTCTCCCCCATTTGCCCTGATTGTTGATGAATCAAGAAGCTGGCAAAACCAAACTACTCCCAAGCATCCAGTCTAATAGGACCAAAGGAACCTCTAAACCAGACAATAATGAGGGAAAAACAAACAAACAAAATGAGAATGGGAAGAGCTTTTCAAATGGATTTTGAAGTTGGCTGAAGGGTTGCAACTGTCTGCAGGAAAGTTTTCCCTTCTCCCCTTGGCTCAGAAGTGCTGAACGCTGTTCCGATGAGACAGGGTGAATTTGCAGGGAGCTGGCAGCCGTTAAGAAAATCTAATTGAGCGGCGAGTTAATTATTCATGTGTCTTCCCCCCCTTTGGTAAATTTGAACAAATTTGCTGTTACAATTTAGTCTGTATACACACCTCCTTCCCGTTTCGTCCCCTCTGTGATGCCATCATCTGCCTCTTGCTTGCTCTTCTTTATTAGGGGAAGCTCACCCTGTTTGTTGTTCATATTAAATATTTAGAATTCATCTTTCAGTGCCAGTGTGTTGTTTATAGGATGGACACAAGGTAACTAAGTACAGCTGATGGAAGACCAGAAATTCACTTTCTTTTTCTTTCCATCTTTCTATTTTTTACTTATGTCCTTCTTTTTTTGAAAACTTTAGATGGGAAATGTGACCTTAGAGTAATATATTGTGGACTGTACACACACAGAGAAACAAACACACACACATAATGTCAACTAAGTTTGTTTTCTTGCAACTTCTAAGAGCTGGGTATATATAAATTGTGTGAAAAAAGAATCACACTTCATTTTGTTTACCTGTCCAATTGCCTGATTGCTTACCTGCTAAATGTGTTAACATGCTCTGTGTGGTTTGCCATGGTAACCAACCATTTACAGAAACATTAATCTCATTAGTGGTGTGAGAATTCACTAATTGATTTGTTATTATTCCAGTCACCTGCTATAATAATATCACAATAATTATCATAATAATATCACAACTTATAACAATAACAACTAAAAGTTGTTACTAACAAATGAATCTCTCCACCATTGGCACTGACTTGCACAACAAATGGATGCCCTGTCAGCTTGTCTGGGTAGACTAAGACCCAGAGGGGGTTTTGGGAAAGAAGAGCAAAAGCATTTTCTTTTTTTTTTGGCCAGAGGCCTGCTCACCGCCATCTTAACCTTTTCCACAAAGGAGCAGACTTGCAGTGCAGAATGCACAAAAGGAAGATGACATTAAGAAAGACAGAAAGTGTCGTCGGAAGTGGAACGCTACTGTCCTCTGGAGCTTAGACCTTTCCTGCAGGGGGGAGAGATCCCTGTGTCAGCACCTACCCAAGACATAGCCATGGAGAGACAGAGAACCATTAGGATGAGAATGAGTAGGGGGAGGACGCTGTTTGCTTTGTCAATTGCATCCATTTTATTCCCAGTCATATTCAGTTCAATTCATACACTGTCTCTCTTATCTTCCTAAATCAGTCTATAGACAATTCCACCGAAAATTGCCTTTTTTGTCACTTCCATAATGCCTTTAAAATGCCACTTTCTATGACTTAAATGATTAAATGAATTTGCTATTTTTGGCTGCACATAAAAAAAATGAACGAAACATTCACATCATACAAATACCACAGCATTTAATTGGTGGACAAAGAGTCTATCTATCTTTCTATCTTACAACCTAGCTACCCACCAACCCACCTACCCTTTTAGGCTGGGCTGTATAGACTGAAACAGATAGAGATGGCTGTTGTAGCTTGTGAAGGTTTGGTGATTATGTCCATGACAGAGTGGGTTTAAACCACCTTCAGGAGTGAAGGTAGCTAAGGGCTGTGATAAAGGCTAGGGGAGAGGGCCACAACACTACACACAGTTCACACGGCTTACAAAATGTCTGATTCCTGGGTCCCCCAAGAGATTCATTACCAAGACACTTGCTGAGAGAACTCTGGGGAGGGGAAGAAATGAGGAGAGGAAAAAGAAGAAAAAGAAGAGAAAGAGAAAGAGAGAGAGAGAGAGAGAGAGAGAGAGCTATCATGGCAATGATGCCTAACGTCTGAAGCTCCAGCTCAAAAGGGATTTCCTCTCTTCAGTTTCTTGTCTTTTTCTGTCTCTCTCTTTTACCCCTTTCTATCCCTCTGTTTCTTCCTGTTCTCCAGTCCCTCTGATCAGGAGGGCCTGGGAAAAAAAACAGTTCAAATGCATTAAGAAGAAATACTCTCTGGTTGCACAGAAACGCTCTTGCACTTTGGATTGCTTTTTACTTTCAACCTCTTTCTTTGTCCATCTTTCCCTTGACTTTCAATCTATCTATCTATCTATCTATCTATCTATCTATCTATCTATCTATCTATCTATCTTTGCACTACATACACAGTTATTGTTCTCTATGCAATACTTTCAACCTCTTGCTATGTCCTCTTTCTTTGTCTATATTTCCTTTCTTTCTTTCTTTCTTTCTTTCTTTCTTTCTTTCCTCTCTCTGCCACATCCACAAAGGTGGTGTTGTTCCCTGTGCAATGCTGACCGACGGTCTCACATCCTCTTGTGTTTCTGCTGACAGTGGTTTCTCTCTTAACAGAGGTAAAATTACGGAGGAATATCATTACGCCATGACATGACGACTCAGTGACCTTGGCGAGGCAGCTAAGCATGACTTAAACAGGTCTGTAGCTCATCAGTGGTAAACTGAGAAAAAAAGAGAGGAAAAAAAGAGAATGAAGTGGAACTGGCACAGAGAGAAGATGAGACGAGAGAGAAGCTTGGAGAACAATACTCATATTAATCTGTGCTGAAGTCAGCCATTTCTGGACAGGGAAAAAAAAAAAAAAAAAAACAGAAAAAGACTAAAAGGAAGAATTTCTTGATGCACATTCCCCATTTAGTATGCCAGTCTGTCTGTCTCTCTCTCCCTCCCTCCTGTCTTTCTCTATCTCACCCTCCCTGTGATTGTATCTCTCTCTCTCTCTCTCTCTCTCTCTCTCTCCCCCTCTCCCTGTGTCTGTATCCTTGTCTTTCCTCTCTCATCACATCGGTGTCACTTGCAGTGCTAAAACAGAAATAGGTTGTCAGCATATTTCACAGTGCAAAGATAACTTATCAAACTCTCTTAAAGTCACAGCTTCTAACTCCCCCTCGTATGCCTCCATTGTTTCAGCAGTAGGTAAACGTCACTGTAGCTTCAACCCATGCCCTAATTAGACTAAAACCACTAGATGCCTTTGAGAATCTTAGGTGATTTAAATACGATATATGGCAAATGTAGACGTAGCGTTATGCAAAGGTGTCATTTATAATAAGCTATATGTTGAAATAAACCGCAGTTATTTCTATACCTTGGTTAAACAGTGTCAGAAACTGGACTACATAGATGATGCACTGACTATTTCTTTTTTTGGATGGATGTTTCTTTTTTATTTTCCTCCCTCAAGCTGTCTAATCAAACCCCTCTTCAGTTTCATGTTTATTACTTAGTAATAACATAGTTATCACATCACTGCATTATGCAGGCTGATTGTGGCTATGGTCTTAATGCCATTTCCATGTAAATGAATGCTGGCAAGAAACAACAGTTACATCAAATCCATCTTAATAGTAGGGGAAGTTGCCCAACAGGCAAAGGATTGTCACAGGCTAATATGCTAGGTCCAAAGTGAATGCTCATTGACCTCCATAAATTCCCATGTTCATGGCTAAGATAGGGCTTATAATTAATTAAACATTAAAATAATAATAATTCTAACAATTTATTTCAGAAATGAACAGGGCTTTTCCGGTGCCAGCACTCCAACTATGCATATATATTTTCCCTTTTTTTTTCTTCCCATGTTGCTTCCTTATGCTCATCAGTTCCTTTGGAGTGCTTGATAGTATTTACCTCAGTTTCCTGTTGGAACAGCTCAAGCTTGGCGGATAGGTAATGCTTAAAAAAATATATGGGAACAGGGAAGGGAGGAAAGAAGGCAAAGTATCATGAATCAATGTTGCTACTTGCCGGAGCCTTGCTAGACCCCTTCGTTATTTACGGCTGCGGACAGACATGCTCCTGATGGAGCAAGAAGCTGTTTAATTGAGGCCTTGGGCATCTCCTATCCCTGTGTATGACTTCTGGGGGAGACTGCAGAGTGCCACTTGCTTTCCCTCACTGATACAATGAATTTAGGCTGCAAAAGCTAACATCCTTTTGACCTCACGGCACATTTGAAACTGCTCTCTTCCTCTCTTTATGTCTCTTTATGTCTCTCTCTCTCTCTCTCTCTCTCTATCTCTCTCTTTCCGTATCTGTGTTTTTTTTTTGTGGTGGATGGTTGTCTCTGCACTCAGGGAGAACAGAAGTCATAAAAACTAAAACAAAATGAAAAGAAAGAAAAAAAAAAGAGGACCATCTGTAGCGATGAATCCTTGGCTGACTCAAGCATATCAGGAAGTGAATGTGTTGTCGTCCTCATGACTCTGTTCATTATAAGTTTGACCCAAGTCAACTGCTTTGGGATCAGGCTTTCCACCCCACAGCCCCTTGGATGGAGTTGTAAAGCATTCATATACATGTATTATATGTTCATTAGCCTCCGTGCATGTGCGTGTGTGTGTGTGTGTCTGTATGCTGCATTTTGATAGCTACTGATGAACGTTAATGCATGCTCTCTCACTTGACACGGGGCCATGGCGAATGCAGCGAGGCCCAGTCTGAGGTTAAGTGTTCTTATTTATGTGCAGCCCCATAGGGCCCCACACAGCTATTTTTGTATTCATGCAAGCTTGAGCGTGTTTATGCCGCTGGTGTCTGGGAGGTGAATGGATTCAATGAGGGTAAGAGAGTCTCTGTGTGTGTGTCTGTGTGTGGGAGCACACACTCTTGTGCTTTCTTTACAGAGCAATATTAACATTATCAACCAGCTGAGAATGCATATGTGTGTATAGAAAGAAGGATATGTTACAGATTTTGAATTTTGAAAGCTTCTGCAAACATGTACCAAAACACAGGTGCACACACACAATACTCCAAAATCTCACAATGCTGTCAAATCTGTCTTGCATTGAACAGTGGGTTTGTTCTTTTGTTTTTGTCCTGTCTGTTTGTTTCTTTGAGGCTAGAATACAAATGTGAGTTGGCTAAGTGAAATTTAATCAAGAGTGTTTTGTTACGATTTCACCTCCCGGACCCTGGTCCCTGTCCAGCACCAACCACACCAGTGAACACTGTTTGGTGAACACCATTTGCAGCTGTGAGGACACAGGTCAAGTCACTTGTTTTTTCCTTTCAATTTTGTCTGTGCCTATTTTGGACAAGAATTCTGACATGGCAGACAGACAGAGTCATTTTGAAAAAAAAAACAAATCAAAACAAATTCTGTCATTTTCTGAACACTATCATCAAGCGATGACCTCACTGAACACGTTTGGGGTTATTTGGCACAAAGAAGTAGTTGTTGAACACATCAATACCGTTTGGTCTTTGATGGCTGACTGCCGTCTTGATGCATCGGATGCCAACAAAGAAGAACAAAGACAACATTAGGCAAAAGAAAATCAAACACAGACAGAAAGTTCCGGATAGATTGGAAAATATAGGCTTGAATTTGAAAGGGGAAAAACGAGGAGGGGTTCTTTGATGTGTTCTCACGGTGCTTTTCCCCCACTTTTCTAAAACATTACACATGCAAGACAGTTCAAAGGCGATGTCAAACTACAGAGATAGATAGATTCCTTTGTGGGTTCATCTCCCTCAAACCCACAGATCGACAGTAAACACCTTTTTTGCACAGAAAAGTGTTCAATAATTTCCTTCTTTTTTGACAAGGAAGGAAGTGGAGACAGAGAGAGAGCGAGAGAGAGAAAGAGAGAGAGGGAAGAAAAGATAAGGAAAGATATGCCACGGAACACTGATCGATCGTGAGGGGTGAGCACGAGAGAGCCTCGGATTCGGGGCTTGTCGGTGAATTAGGCTAGTCCGTCAGCACTTTTTCTTTTCATCTTCGGGGCCGTTTAAAAAGTGTGTGTATGTGTGTGTGTGTGTGTGTAACACAGGCGGTTCTCTATGCACGCTGAGCCATTAATGCTTGCCTCCTACTCACACTTATATCATTGCTGAGGAGGCTGAAACTGCTCAGCAGACGCAGAAGAGGGCTGGGGGAGGAGGAGGAGGAAGGGGGGGTGTAGGGAGAAGACGGCAGAGCCTTTGAAAATGAAAGAAAGTGAGAACGAGTGTACAACCAACTCCTCATTCAAGTGCTTGAATATTAATCAGTCCTAGGTGTCTCTTCATTTTGGTTCTTTTACATTTCCTCCTCCTCCTCCTCCACATTCTCTTCCCACCTGCGATTATTTGGAAGGGTAATTAGACAGGTGAGATGTACTGTGTGAGAGAGCGTGAGTGTCTTCACAGACTTGGCAGGAGTCTGGCTGGAAAAACACATCAGGAGGCTCTGTTGACACATCATGGGAGAGAGGAAAACATTAAGGAAATGAAATGGAAAGAAAGTGTGTGTGTGTGTGTGTGTGTGTGTGTGTGTATTGGGGGGTGTTGAGAATAAGGCCCATTACATATGCAATGGCTGTACAGTGGCGTCCAGGGAGACATTGTTTGTCTCTCTAGTTGTGGTCAGAGGCCATTACAGGAAGCAAGACTTGAGTTGCTGATTGTGTGAGGAGGGGCTAGCTGATTTCCCCAAAGATGCTCTTCATGAAGTTAAAAAGGATTTCACTGACACTCTTGTCGCATCAAAGAAAGCCTGTCTCTCAAGTAATATAGCAAAACAGGTTCGCAATAAATACATGCACAAATAAATAAACAAATAGACGCAAATTCTGAAACAATATTTCTCAAGAGACACTGAATGCATATAAACCATTTGTTATTATAAGAATTGCATAATTAAAACACAAAAAACTTCCCTAATCTCACACGTTTTCAGCGTGTGCTGAATTTTCTTTCATTTACTGAATTTCATGTTTGAAGTTTATGACTTATCCCAACAAACAAATAATTGCCCTGTATCCTACAGGGAAAAACACATATTTTAATCACTTCTAACCTCTAGCTTTGACATGTAAATTTCATTTCTCTGAATTAAATTTTGTATTTCCCTAATGCCATGCAAATATATGCATATTTCATATTCATGGATAGTAATTGCCCCCCCCCCCCCCCCCTTCCGTGAATTGCGACACAATAAAGCACATTGGTACAAGAGGTAAGCAGGTCGTATTGACAGTCCCAGAGCTTGAAGTTTGGCAGGATTGTCATTCGTGGCCGTGATTAATGTGGTCAATCTCTGGGCCAGGCACGCTGAAACATTTAGAGATCTTAGCAGAAAGTCCCCAAGAACAGCCGAGTGGCAAAGCAATTGCCACAACCAGCTGCCAAAGTCCTTGATAAAGACTAGACGGATGGGGAGAAGAATTTGCTTTCCTGTTATTAGCCTTGTTTTTTTGTCAGTGTCACGGGATAGGTTGTAGTAAATGGAATGTTTCAGTAACGTTTTTGCCCCCCCCCAACCAAACACACACACACACACACGCACCACCACCACCCCTCCATCAGAATATTCTTCTCACCACTGATCATCACCTGCACAAATCTACACTTCTTTCTCTCACCTTCCCACCTACCTTGCATACTCCGAGTCAGAGGCCGGACAGCTGAAACAGCTGATGATATAGTTGGGTGGTACACCTGTCCCCTAATAAGAGATGAAATCGACCAGTCGCCCTGAACCTTGGTTAGCTGACACCGAGGCTAATGCCATGACCACAAATGAGGAAATAATTGTCTGACTAATGGCATGGCTGAGGACGCTGATGGCCAACCAGATGCCTGAGTGATGGAAGGGACCAGTAATAACCATCCTGTCCCAAAAAACTGCCTGAAGGAATGTTGCAAGAGGAGAGAACTTCTGCCATCATTTCAGATCTTATTTTTTCCATCTTAGGTTTTTTTCTTTTCCTGTTCCAGAAATCATTAAGGTTAGAAGTCATGAAAGTCATACAGCTCAGTAAACATCAGTTTTTGTTTTAAATAGTTTTTATTTTATTTTATTTAAGTTTTTATTTTTAATTTTATTTATATATTTTTGACCTTCAATTAATTGTCAGTTAGTATTAGTTTTCAGCACAATGAAAGAAGAAAAGTGTGTAACTGTGGCATATCTAATGCAAAAAGGCCATTTCAGTGTTCTCTTTAAGAATACACTCATTTCCTTTTGGTTAGGGACATTTAGTCAGATATTGACTCCACACCACACAAGTGAGTTCATGGACATGCTCAGAGGGACGGTTCTGCTCAAAATGGCAAAAAAAAGGTTGAAAACATTTCAAGGAGTCAAGCACCCATGGCAATTAGCCAGAATGTGGTAAGATCACTCACACCTCATTATGAAAATGTACTCATTAAGAAACACTATTAATTATCATGGATCCATGTATTAGTTTAGTAAATTGAAATATATTCAAATTGCAATTGATTTTGAACCACTGAGACAGTTTCTTTTTTTTTGTCATGTTATTGGCTATCAAAGCAAAGCAAAGCAATGAATTTTAATTTACATTTTTTTTCTCATATCCAATTATTCCCTGTTGAGTTCAGCAATGTTTTTAGGCCCAAATTTGTTATTAACTGCAATTGATAATGTTTTTAATTTGTTGTTTAAACAGTAGTACAGTAGTGGGTGCTATAATTGTTTATTTAAAATGTTTAATGTTTATTGTGACTAAACTGTTTACGTTTAGCTTCATTTGGGTCTTGGTCGGTCTCAGGTCGGTATTAAATGTTAGAATACTTATTCAGAGGACAAGGTTATTCTCACTTGGCAAAGTCAACAGATGCGCAAACAACTTCTCAAGGCAAACAAAATGTGCGGAAATTAATAGTGAATGCAAGCAGGAAAACACAAAGTGATGATAACGATGTGTGTGTGTCCCTGAGGCCTGAAAGTCAAAGCTGAGTCACACAGGAACACAAGCACACACAGACACATGCACAGAAGTGCACACACACAAGCACACACACACACACACACACACACACACATACATATACATGCAAGCACGCATGGCCACACACACAGACACACACCCACACACACAGCTGACCAACAAAAACTTGCAGGATTATGAGTATACCCAGAGAGTGAATGAGGAGAGCAATGTGACTCTGCTCTCATGACCTGTCCAATCAGTAGAAACATATCAACAACTCTCATCACTACCTAACAATTGAAACAGTCACTTTTTTCAGCAACTTTTTCACCTGAGGAAGGTCCAGTTGAGTAAGTTGAGTGTACTTTTGGTTCCAATCATCTAATGTTAACCAGTAGAGAATTTCAATGTTTTGTGAACTTGCAAATAAAAAAAGCAATGTGATAGAGTACAAGTTAATCTAGACTGAGTCGCCCAACTATACAAAGAGTTAACAGGAATGCCAGACAACCTAAAAAAAACATTATTAGAGCTAATGCAATTGAACTTTTTTTTCTAATACTTAAAGTATTTAGCCAACTTATTATTTCATGGAATAACCCATCACAAAGTTCCTTGTTGGGTTGTTTTTTCAGGCTCCTGTAGAGTGACGGGGCTGGTGTAGCAGTCCTCCATGTTCTTTTGAAAAGTGGTCATATGTGACAGGCTCGACCTGCTTTGTGGTACCAGCGATGACAGGAATCTGTGAAGCACTGAGCTCCTTGGCCTGGGCTTTCTTTGGTGGCTATCGGCTAAGACCTTTCCATCTCGCCTTTTAGCTCTCTCACCATCTTTGTGCCTTCTGTAGCATGTGGTACATGAAGACCATGTGGGCTTTTTTTGTTATATATATATATTTTTTATTTGCCTTTGCTGGTTAGGGTCACACTCTATTAGTCTACTGATAGTAGCACTGTAATTACACCGTGGATCACATGAAAAGGAAACGACTGACAAAGTTAAATACTGCTTTGGATCTTTACACAATACACACACACACACACACACAGAGAGAGAGAGAGAGAGAGAGACAGACAGACAGACAGAGAGTCATATAAACAGTGAGGTTGAATAATGGAAACATTTTTCCAGAAGGCTTCCATATTCCAGAACCATCTAAACATGCCTCAGTAACTGCCCAGTGATCTCAACCAATCTCTGACCTGTCCCTACTCTTGCTCTCTCTCTCTCTCTTTCTTTCTTTCTCTCTGTATCTGTCGTTTATGCTAAGCCAGCTGGATGTAATGTCATCAGTGCACAGTGCAGGGGAGTGGAGTAGAGGGTAGGGCCATGCTGTGCTGTACTGTACTGATTTGTAGTCCCCTGTTCGTTGTTGCTCTTTTCAAGCGCTCTCCATCGATCTTGCCTTCCTCCTCGGGTGATCTCCAAGGACCACTGGCTTTCCCAACACAAAACCAGATCACCCCCCGACACACATATACACACACACACACACACACACACACACACACACACACACACACACACACACACACTGCTCCCACTCTCTCTCTCTTCTTTCAATGCGTTGCTCTTGACCTTGGTTCTTATTTTTCTCTCTTCATTTATCGCTGTGTGCATGTATACGCCCCCTCCACCCCACACACACTCACACACCCTGCTTTCCTGACACAAAAGGAACTTTTCCTACAGAGGCTAAGCTAAGCACTGTGAGCTTATGTGTGTATGTGTTTGTGTGTATGTGTTTGTGTGTGTGTGTGTGTTATTTGAGCTCAAACTCTGTATTCCTCCTTTTACACTCCCTCCAATCGTCTCTTCTTCATTCTTTCCTTCTCTTGCCCTAGAAAAAAGAATGTCTGTGCAAGCAGAAATAAATAAAAAAAACATATGAAACCAAATGAAAAATGTACTGTATGTATTTTAAGATTGTGTGGATCAGCGAGACACAGCACAAACTTGCAAGTGCTTGATCACCTGCTTGACACAGTTAAGGAGCACAAACACACCCCAAGATGACTTCACACTTTGGAGAGAGAGAGAGAGAGAGAGAGAGAGAGAGAGAAATAGTGAGAGAGAGAGAGGCAGGGAGGGAGCTAGAGAGAGTGAGGAGATTTTTTAGTGACTTACCCTTTAGTACTCCTGCTGTAAATGGGTTTAGTAAGGGGAAAGGAAAACAAATGTGTGTGTGTGTGTGTTTGTATCTGTCTGACATTATCTATTAATAATGAATTCTCATGCATTCATCCAGCACAGGGATCAGTGAAATGATTATGCATCATGGCTTAATCGCATTCTGCTTGAGGAATCTGTGTTCTGTACAGTGATATGTACTGTGTTCTCTACTGTGATATGTGTGTTCTGAACTGTGTTCTGTACAGTAATATGAACTGTGTTCTGTACTGTAATATGTACTGTGTTCTCTATTGTGATATGTACTGTGTTCTGAACTGTGATATGTACTGTGTTCTGTACTGTGTTATGTGTATAATGCAGCTAGACATTTTTTGTACATATTGGTAGTCAAGAAGAAAGAGATTTGTGCCATGCACCATCAGATTGTTATAGCTAAACAGAAGGTTAATATGACTCTCTCTCTCTCTCTCTCTCTCTCTCTCTCTCTGTCTCTCTCTGTCTCTTTCTCTCTCCTTCTTTTTTCTTTGTGGTTCAGCTGAAATTTTGGGTGCCACACTGCATCTGGCACAGTGTAGCCATGCGAGCACCCTGCCCGTCTGTTGGTGGATGAGCTGGCACTTTTCACCCCCGCTCCGAGCCAAGCGCCAGAATAGGGAAATGATAGCCATCGAAGTGTCTGCGCACCCCCATTTGTCTCTCTCATTTTACCTTGCCAGGCTCCAGCAACCCTCTACTCCACTCCCTACCACCCCACCCTATCTACCATGCCACTAGAACCAACTCCGTCTTTACACCTGGGTGTCTTCAACTCATCTTATTATACTGATATAAGAGAGTAAAAGTCTTTGTGTTTTGGCTCCTAAAATGCGATCCAAACTTAAACAATTATGCGACACATGACAGCAATAGATGCTCAGTGAGTTAGATGCTCAGAAATAACATAACCAAGATCAAATTAAGAATTAAATGAATACTTCTGTCTATGTATGTAATATATTTGTTTTCAAGACAAAAGATTATTTTTGTGCAGTGTAAACAACCTCACCCATCCTCTGTGAAACTGAAACAAATTAAGATGAACCGAATAAGAAAACAAAAACACTCTCAGGCAGCCACACTCCACACTCCAGGCTCATAGTTCAGTATTTGTTGTCGTGGCTGGCTCAAAGGCTTGCCTTGATTGACAGGAACCTTTAGAGGCTTTAAGGCCTGATTTGGGATGCAAGCACACCTGGAAGAACTGCATCAGCTCAACTGTTTTGAAAGATAGCACAGATTGTGCTAGTGGCAGGTGTTGAATAAAGTCATCTGTTTGGACAGTGTAATTTCATCTGTGGTTATGGAAATAATTTTTGTGTTGCCACTGATTACACAACTAATATTTGTAGCAGGAAACGAAGTACCATTTTTTAACACACATTTTTTAACACAATCTTTCATTTGTGAATTTAAAGTGACCCATATGTACCAGTTGCAGCAGCTAGCCTCATGGGAGCAAGTTAAGATTAAATGCTTTGATCGGGGAAGGACACAACAATTCCAACTAGGGATCAAAAGCTATGATTATTTAACATATTAAATAGTTTGTACCCAGAGCTTGTGTGTTCCAAAATCCCTTCACCAATAATGTGACTTTGCCACAGGAGAGGGCATGGGGCAGTAGCTCACAACATGCAGTTCAAACAGCATACATTGAAGTGTATGGACAATGTCAAAATGAAGGTTTAAGAAAAACACTTTATAGTCAGACTTTCTCTCCCTTTTCTGGAGGTATAAAAGCCCCAGCCTAGATTATGAAGAGAGGAAGTCTCAAACATGGTCTTGCAATTGTTGGGACACACACACAGAGTCAGATACTCTCTCTCTGTATCTCTCTAGCCAGCTTTCTTTTATCTGGATGGTGCAAAGACACTATATTTGGCATAGCGTTATGGTCACACCAGATTTGCAATGTGAAAGGCAATTTATAAGAGATAGTGACTGATGGCACCCGCCTGAGTGAGAGAGAGAGAGAGAGAGGGAGATGAGTTCAATAGCTCCTCTGAAATCCCACCCTGGAGACAGCAGACAATTGGGCGAGTTTGATCCAAATGGAGAAATTAGCCAACGACGGGTCGTTTTTTATACTCATTTCTTTCTTTCTATTTCCCTCTCTTTTCTTCTTCTCTTTCAGCCCATCTCTACATCCTTTTTTCACATCCTGTCAGTCAAGGCCTGAATAATTTCATGACAATCATTAGTTGGATTTGCACTGGTGTGTCTGTGCATTTTCTGTGACGACCAGCTGCTGTCCTTTGTAATAGAGTGGGCTCGTCTGTGGAGTGGCTGAACCAAAATCCCAAACTGGCAGAAATTAATCTGCATATTCATCCGTTTAAAAAAAAACCTTCCCTTCCCTAGCATGTTCAGAGAAAGAAAGAGAGAGCACATGAGAGAAAAGAGAGAGAGAGCACATGATGGAAAAAGAGAAAAAGAGTAAGACAGAGAGAGTGTGTTAAAAATGGAGGTCCACAAATCTATTTTTCACTCAGTTAATAAAAGTGTTTGTTTGTCTAGTCGTGCCGATACATATGTGGCCTTATTGCTTCTTCATGGATCCTCCTCCTGGTGAACTGAGATGGTAAAACCACTAGGATTGATTTAAAAAGGTCACACCTGTGCAAATGCCTATTTCATATAAAAATTTAATTATATTGCATTTTCCACACATAGACCTGGAGACCTGGGGCAGGATGGTTGTGTTTCAGGTAGATGCTGGGAGATGCTGCATCTCTCTCTCTCTCTCTCTCTCTCTCTCTCTCTCTCTCTTCTCTCTCTCCTGCTGGAGCGATCTTGTAATGGATCTCTCTTCTACTGCCTCGGACACCGCTGCTGCCTGCTGTTAGCATGCGTCAGCCAGCGATGCTAATTAAAACCCACATCGATCTGCAATTCCTTTAAAGCCCATTTCCCATTTCCTGCAGGATGCATCCATCTCCCAGAATGCCAGGGAAGGCGATTGCTCATGCCGTAGAGAGGGGTGAGGTGTCCTAGTCGAGAAGGGTGTGTGTGTGTGTATGTGTATGTGTGTGTGTGAGAGAGAGAGAGAGAGAGAGGGATGTATTCTAGTGCTCCGGTATGATCACAAATGGAGAATGCTGAACCACTTAACCAGTGCTGATGTGGCACTACTAGAACAGACTGAGTAACTCAATGGAGGAGTCTTTCCGGTGGCTGCAAAATGGTCAAGGAGAGGCATAGGAGAGGCTATTTCAGTGTTATTTTCCCAAAAAGACAGCCTTGTAAATAGTGCTGCTCCTTCCTTCCTTCTCTAGGCTCAATTAATCATCCTCCCAGCTAAAACGGCCAAAAAGGCTCGTTAGAGTGTTTTCATGCACAACTTCGCTGATGGCCACTCAGTATCACCCACCAAAGATCCATCCAAGCCACAAAGCATACCACCTCCTGCCATCCTTAGATATATACAAACTAAACTAAAAAGTCTAAACTAAAAAGTCTTTTTAAAAAGAGAGTGTCCTCATTCATCCCCACAAGCTACAAGGCAGCTTGTCAAACACCAATGCCTCCTCTTTCTCTCCTTCTGGCAGGGCAAGATGTGGCATCTGTGGCCCTCGGTGAGTAGAAGGTAATGCAGCACTCTATCTCCAGGCCAGGGAAGGAGGAGGCTACAGAGTTGTAGCTAATAGTTTGCGACAGCTGACGCGCTCGCCGGAAAGTCAATTAGCATGTGATTAGCGGCTACATGTTGGAGGGGGACGGGCGGTGTCAGCAGGACTGTGAGACTCCTCACCTGGGCCCTCTGCCTTACAACCACACACACACACACACACACACACACACACACACTCACACTCAGAACCATGCACAAGTCAACTGTCATATAAACAGTAGGCCCTCTGCCTTGCGCACACACACACACACACACACTGCTGCCTGTGAGCTCACTGTACACTACTCTCTGTACACTTTTTCCCATCCTGCTTCAGCCATATCCAGAGGTTTATGAGGATATGGATTTCTGGCATGCATAACTATGCAGGGGCGGTGGCAGGGGGTGGGAAGTTGGGGATCGGACTGTGCCATCTCTGCCTAGGCCTTGGCCATCTTTACAAAATAACAGAATTTTCAATTCAAAAGCCCCAAAACAAAAAGAATAACCTGGAACAAAATGTGTAAGTTGAGAGCAAAATCACATAGCGCAGACGTGGCAACAGTGGTATAAGCGGAATAATGAACTCCACGGCGTGCCTATATCAGATATGAATGCACTCCAAAGTCTCAACTTCATTCTGTGGCCTTATTACCACTTCAAACAGCTATTATTTTATGGTATATGCACACTGTGTCGTTCATTATCCCTTACACCATCTACCATTCATTGGGAAGGTCATTGAAAAAATAATCTTTCTTTAATCAATTCAATTAACTGCCCTCTTGACATCAAATAGCTGTTTTGATAAGTTTTAGTCAGGTTTCCATGTCAATTACAGCACTGAAATAGGTCTTAAAATTTAAATTAAAGTTGTAAATGACATACATCTTCATACTGATGCAGGCAGAACATCTGTCCTGGTGTTATTGGACCTCAGTACTGCTTTTGGCACTGTTGATCACAAGATACTACTACATCGACTTGAACACTGGGTCTAGTTCACTGGTATAGTTATCAAGTGGTTACAATCATACTTACAAGACAGAAGTTTTTTTGTTGCCTTGGACAACTATACTTCAACTCCATTGTCCTTGACCTGCGATGTCCCCCAGGTGTCAATCCTTGAACCATTACTTTTCAGCCTTTACATGCTCTCATTTGGACTCAATGATCACAAACACAAACTTAATCTCTTATCATAGCTATGCTGATGACACTATAGATTTACTTTTAGACACCATAGATTTGTCACCTAATGACTATGCCTCCCTTGCGTGTCTTTAATGTCACACAATTTTCTTCAGTTTAACACAGACAAAACAAGTTAATAAAAACCTTCATTCACAGTGATTTAAACTTCAACAGTCACATGAAAACAATAACTTTGCATTTTATCAGTTAAAAAAACCGTCCAAACGAAGAGGTCTAATGTCAAAAAAGGATTTAGAAAGACTTATCCATGCCATTATCTCCAGAAGGGTTGATTACTGCAATCTTTTCACAGGTCTTCCTAAAAAGACCATCAAACAGCTTCAACGTATCCAAAATGCAGCTGCTAGGGTTCTTACAAGAAGAAAAAGAACTGACCACATTACTCCAATTCTAAAGTCCCTGCATTGGTGTCCTGTAAGTCACAGAATTGACTTTAAAGCATTGCTACTGGTGTTTAAATCACTAAATGGAAAATGGCCTAATTACCAATCTGACATGTTTCAGCAATGCACAGCATCTAGGTCTCACAGGAGAAGAACTTGCCGGTAAAACCTGCTGTCAAATCAAAGTGTGGTGAAGCTGCTTTCAGCTGCTATGCAGTTCAGCTGTGGAACCAACTTCCTGACATCAAAAATGCTGTACTGTTTGCAGTTTCAAATCTAGACTTAAGACCAAACTGTTCTCAGATGTTGTCAGTTATTTTTCCTTTTATATTCTGTACACCTTCACTTTTATGTTACAGAGACGGTGGTGTTGTAGTGGTTAAGGAACCTGGCTAGCATGCTAGTAGCCTGAAAATTGTGGGTTCTAATCTGTTGTGTCCTTGAGCAAGGCACTTAACCCCAATTTGCTCTAGAGGAGACTGGCACTGATGTAGTTGATAGTTGGCAAATGCAAGTCTCTTTGGATAAAAGCTAAATGCATAAATGTAATGTTAATCATCCTATGCCTTTATTCATTTTAATCTTGTCATATTATCTTTCTTGTGCTTTTACTTCCTTTCATCCACTGTACTTTGCTTTCATTTTTGTACTGCACAGTGAACTTGCTTTGTGTGTGAAATGCGCTATATAAATAAACTTGCCTTGCCTATGCATGGGTGAGGGTGGGGTTGGTCAGCATAGTTATGCATAGGCAGGGGTAGGGGAGGAATGAGAGAGAGAAGCCTATTTTGATTTGATGTAGTCTAATGGATGAGCATTTGGGTTAATTGGCTTTTTTGGTCACATGACAGGCGTCTGCATGCCTCCATGAATACAGCTGTCAGTTGGCTTAGGGAGCCTTCATCAGGCAGGCCTATAATGAATAGAGTTTTTCTCCTTTAATCACAAACCAAGGGTGACGTCTAGTTAATGGATGGGATATTTTTTCAAAGGGGCCCAATAACACGGACTTGATGATGTTTGGATTCTTGCATTCCCCCTCAAATTACACATATGCAACTCCAATTACTACTGTGTGTGTGTGTGTGTGTGTGTGTCTGTGTGTGTGCACATTGGTATGTTATACTGTGTGAGAATGTAAATGGGTGTGAGTGAAAACATTTCATCCAGTATGCGCAGCTCTTTGTGTGTGTGTGTGTGTGTGTGTGTTTGTGTCAGCAAGAGGTTTAGTTTCACGCACATTTCAGACACCTTGGCCAAATCAATGCATCTCTTATCTTGAGAGGCCCTGGAATGGCAGGCTACCAGGTTAATCGCTCCTCTAACAAGACCTGCATGGCAAAAATCATTAAACTGAAATCAAGGTCTGCCTGTTCTTTTGGACCCTGGCAAATAAAGATGATGATGATGATGATGATGATGATGATGAGGAAGATGATGATGAACTATGACGATGATGACACTAAGTCACACTGTAACACAGCAGGGAAGACCAGGGTTAGAATCAGTATGAACATACTAAGTCACACTGTAACACAGCAGGGAAGACCAGGGTTAGAATCAGTATGAACACAGCAGGACCATTGCCACTGTATATCAGAATATATGCCAGGTTGGCTTCTGTAATTCAGGACTGCAAACCCCCACAACTTCATCTTCAAACCCCCACAATGGATGCATGATGTGTGTGTGTGTGTGTATGTGTGTGAGAGAGAAAGAGAGTGTGTATGTTTTTGTGGTGGTGGGGTGTGGCTACTGCGTGTGGCTATGTGTGATAGTCATAGTTTGGTGTGTATGTGCATGCATGTGAGTGTGTGTGTGCATGCATGTGAGTGTGTGTGTGCATGCATGTGAGTGTGTGTGTGTTTGAGTGTGTCGAGGTGCAGCGCTGCACATGTTTACTCAGGGGATCATGGGTAAAATGAAGTGGAATATCCGTGCCAGCGGCTCTGGTGTAATTCTTAACGCACTGTAAGCCTGGACCCAGGCAGGCCCATTCTAAAAGCACCTAATTAGCGAATCAGGGATGCGTTGAATGGAGAGATTTTTTTCTTTTTTTTTTAAGATGTTTTGAATCATATTTTCGTCATCCCCTTCCAGCATGCTACATTAGCTCCTTAACTGCACCAGGCTAGGGATCATGTGAAGTCTGGCCCTATCCCGGAGCTACAGAGATGAGGCAAAGTTTGACGCAGAGCCAATGAAATTTGAGTTATGCAGCAAGCTCCCTCCATCTCTCTTTAAAAAAAGAACAGGATGGAATTTGCTAAAGCTGACTAATAGTCCCTTTTATCCAGTGCTTGCTTTGACTTAAATCAGCACATGCAAGCACACACACACACTTAAACAAACACTGCAATCCAGCAGGGGTGTGTAGCTGCAAAGCGTAACCTCCACTCTGATTGGATTATTTATGTTCCTGTTTAACAAGGCAGAGTTTGATTGAAGCGTTTCATTCTCCAGTACCTTACCCTCTCACACCTAGATGCCTGCAGCCTAGTGAGTTTTGCCCAGTGTGCTGAGATCACAAGAGAGAGGACACAGGAATGGAGGTTAGAAGCTGAATGACAAACAGGAATAAGACAGGAACAAAGTATCACTCGGAGAGAGATGTAGCTGCACAGGGACTTGAGCTGCAAATGCTAATTAGGCTTACATGTACATGCACAGGACTCTACTCTGAGGTATCAGAGCACACTGTGTAGAAGGTTACCTATTCTGCAGAAATGACACAGAATTTGTTACATCATAATACCACAAGGTGCCATGAAAAAGAAATGGATTGAGTATCAGGCAGAACAAAATTTGAGTTCGACTTTAATAGTACTTTAATAGTACTTCGCAAGCACGTTGTGAAGTTCTTTGCCCCGACTCCTCCATTAAGTCCCTATATCTGGACACTTCTATGGCCATTATCCCCTAACGTGCTTAATTGGACATTATGAAATGATTAATGTGCTTTTACTCAAAATACTGTACGTACAGTATCACCCTGAACTTACAGATACTGTTCCTCCTCTGTACCCCTTTGCATCCCATGAGAAGACCAGAGGTCCTGTTTATCATATGTTGATTTTCCTCAGTGCAATTAGTTCATCCTATAATTTTTAATCATTGCGAGTTTACTGGAATATTTCATAGCAGGTTTAGGTAGGCTATAATGCTATAGCCGGGAAGCAAAATGTATCTCTTGTTCATTGCCTTAAACAGCAGTATATGTTTCATTGCAAGTGGATCAACATTGCTTGCTAGTTCAGTCACTGTGTGATGCCTCTTTATGTTACATCTACAGTCCTTTCAACATGCTCATTTAGATACATTTCCCTCTTACAATAAGGCAGCCAATTACCCAAGCGTCGCAACACAAGGAGGCTAATCAGCATACCCGCTAGCGGCCAAAGGTGACAGTGCTACTCTACCTGTGCTTAGTGCTCTCGGGCCCAGCCTACCTCAGAGATGCTGCAAAAACACATACACGCACACACACACACTTACATACACACACACACACTCACACAGGTGCACACACACACACAGGCGCACGCACACACACACACTTACATACACACACACAGGTGCACACACACACACACACACACAGACACACATGCATGTGGACACACACACACACACACACACACACACAGGCGCACACACACACTTACATACACACACACACACAGGTGCACACACACACACACACACACACACACACACAGACACACATGCATGTGCAAACACACACACACACAGGTGCACACACACACAAACACACACCCCATCCCATCTCATATCACAGTGTGATCCACAGCAGCACTGGAGACAAGGCTACTTAGGCTATTTTTAGGGGCCCTAACCTTTTGGGCATCGGTCTATGTCCAAGCCTCTCCTCTCCTCTCCTCTTCTCCCCTCCACCTCTGCCTCTACGTTGTGTCCTCCACTCCTCCTAGGTGCTGGAGTGGTCCGTGGGTGCTCTCATCCCCGGCGGCCCCTGCATGTGTAACTGCGTTGGTAATTTTGCAGGCTCTTGACTACATGAGAGTATTGTTGACTGTAGAGATGGCTTCTCTGGCTGATTATCTTTCACTTTTCTCTTTTTTTATTGAAGGCTGCAGGCAAGTTCTCCACCATTTGTGCATCTTGCTATTATTATTTCGATTAAGCGTTGGTCTAGTCGCACAGACGATGTCTCAGCCTATTGTCTAGGATTGAAGGAGCGGACAAAACAAACTAACTAACAACAAAGAACATAACAGTTCTCATCAGTACACAGTGGAAAATAAACAAATCAGCATGTACAGCCTTGCCACTGGTATAATGGTGTCTTGGGTGCCACAAACTTCTAGAATATTTTTTAATTGATGATCATTCATCCTCCTAACTTCATTAACGCACACATAGTCCCCCATTCTAACGAGCCTTCATTAACATTTGAATTAGAAACCTTATCATCCAAGTAATACATTTTTAAACCTTTCTAATGGTCTGCAATCCTTCTGTAATAGCAGAGCAAAGCACAGTTTAGAGGAACTCATCCTTCACTTCCTTACCTGAGTCCATGTGCCGTCATTGACACATTTATTGTTGGATACATGGGGCAGAAAATATAGGGATCGTGTGTGTGTGTATGTGTGTATGTGTCAGTGTAAGCGTGTGTGTATGTATGTCTGTGTGTGTCTATATGTGTATGTGTGTATGTGTCTGTGTGAGTGTGCGTGTATGTATGTATGTGTGTGTCTATATGTGTATGTGTCTGTGTGTATGTTTGTGTGTCTATATGTGTATGTGTGTCTGTATGTGTAAGTTTGTGTGTGTGGGTGTATGTGTTTGTGTGTCTGTATGTGTAAGTTTGTGTGTGTGTGAGGAAGGCTGTGTCACGAGTTTGGATGCTGCAGTCCTGGTGCAGCCTCCGATTGGTCTGACAGCTGCATTTGTCTACTTTCCATTTAAGATGGCAGACTGATGCACTCGTCGCATCTGTCCCAGAGCACGGTCCCATCAGCAGCCAGCCAGCCAACCAACCAGTCAGCCACCGAGGCGCTGACATTTTCCCAAGCAGTGGAAAAACTAGACAAAGTAAAAATAGGTGCTTGGCTCTTCATTAAATCACATTACCATAAATGAAGTGGCACGTTGCTTCCAGTGACATTTCAACAGCACAAGAAAACGTCGCATCTCTTGTTTCTTGCCTTTCTCTCTCTTGTCTCTCTCTCTTTCCTCTTGCTCTTGTTCTTGTTGTGCTACCTCTTCTTTCCCTCTGCTCCACTCCACACCCCTTCCCTCATCCCCCTCTCTCTTTAGTTTCTGCTTTGTCAGGAGAAGAAAACAAAAAGTGAGGCTCATTACGGATAGCTGTGATAATTGTGAGGCTCATCAGATCCCTCAGAATAGCCTCTGAGAGAGAGCCAGGCGTGATGATAGCTTTGGGAGGTGCTATGCACCAGCAATCTCCTCCTCACCAACCTGCACTTAATGGAACCTCAGTGAGCCAGGGACTTGCAATCACACAGTGCTGACGTTATTGGCTACTTTGGAGATCCCTTACACACTGTGAGTTCTTCTGTCTTCTTTTCATTAAAGTAACACAATGTAACCTTTAGCCACCATCTGAGCCGTCCTTTTGTAGTTGGAGTTGGAGTTTTCACTTGAGTGTGTCGACATAGGAGTGACATGAACCTGTCATAAACAGGATATGACACAAATCAAAAATACTAATGACAGTTCAAAATGTTTATGACTGATATCATTAAATGTTATTCGGTTTTAAATGTTACCATCCTTTTTATCAGACTATTTTTGATACCGTCTTCAAATGAATTTGGATGAGAAATAGTCATACAAAGGGAGAGGAATGTCTTTGCGAAGACTGAGGACATTTAACAGTATTGCTGAATTAAACAGGCACACTGTGGACAGCCTCTCGTCTGCAGCACAAGGGTAAGAATACAAACAAAGTGAGGATGTAGCAGTTGAGTAGCCCTCTATGTCTTTCTCTCTCTGTCTCTCTCTTTTCCTCTCTCCGTTTCTCTCTCTCTCTCTCTTCCTCTGACATGCCAAATACATTTGCATGCCACAATCAGTGTGTGAACACAAGGACACACAGACACCCCCACACAAGCACTAACATGCAGTACATGCTCTCGGTCACTTCTAAATGAAAAAATCTCTGGGTGACAGACAGCATATGCAGTTATACCCTGTCCTGCTCTGCCTGCTTTACATAATAACCCATTTATGTAGAATTTAAAGAGCTCAGTTCTCTTATCCTCCTCACACAGACCTGGCTTTTACAACGAGGCCTGCCTGAATGAACGATAGAGTCCAATGGAAGAGACAGTGAGGGGATGAGAGAAAGAAACAGAAACAGAAAGAGAGAAAGGGAGAGAGAGAATCTGTGTGGGGTAAAAGGCTACAACCTAAAAAAAAAACACAATGCAAGCACTCATGGGTGCAACAAATCTCCATTGCTTGGTATGCATAGAGTGAAGTACGATAGGGTTTGAGGGGGGGAGGGGGGGGCCATGTTATAGATTGGCAAGTGGCAGAGGGCCAGCAAAACCCTGCATTAGTCAGATGGCCTCAATACAGTAAAATGCAGTGGAAGGAGAGAGAGAGAGAGAGAGAGAGAGAGAGCACAGCTCTCTGCAGATTAAGATCTTAAAAAGGGGACC
The DNA here is from genome assembly GCA_027481765.1 of Tenualosa thibaudeaui. NCBI lineage: Eukaryota > Metazoa > Chordata > Actinopteri > Clupeiformes > Clupeidae > Tenualosa > Tenualosa thibaudeaui. The sequence goes on along the minus strand of JAIFZK010000222.1, from coordinate 9,088,840 downwards.
TGCTGAACAATATATTTAGGTGGAAACCCAGGATGGATCCTGGCACCCAGATCGTATCGGCGTGCCAGCTAGGGAGGAACTAAATTAGATGACATTCACTTTGACAAATAATTTCCGCCTGCTGTACCGCATGCCGCATGTTTTTTATTTTTTATTTTTTTATTTTTGAAATGCCTTTGAAATTAGACGCATGTAGTGATTAGGCTGATGGATGAGATTAAAGTTGCAAAGGCTGATGAGGATACTAATGCTAATAAGAAGAGTCTATTTATTTACAAAGTCACCATTATTATTATTATTTATTTTATTTTATTTTATTTTTTACCTCTGTGGCAACAGAAGAAAAGCTAGACTTTTAAAGACTTGCACACGTTTGAGGGAGGGGAAAACAACTGAACATGACTGGCTTCCTAATCAACCTGGCTGTCAAATGGGCAAATATCTAGACTGATAAAAGGCACAATTGTTCAGACAATGTGAAGATATGGCAACTGAGGTCTGTGCCTGGGACATAATTATCTGACAAGATCTGGGGACTGAACACCATCATCCAAACAGGTGCTTGGCTGCCTTTGACCAAATGGCAATTGAGGTCATTGTCAGTCCTCTACAACACATTTAGTTCTGCCTTTGTGTTCTCCAAGCTTGGAGTATGTTATTCATTTTTCCAGAGTTTTATTGAAGTTATAAGGTGCTGGCGTTCTGAGTAAATTTTATTTGTAATTGTGAAATTGCTGTGTAAATGGACCTAAGCCCTGAGCCATCTGTGGATTAGGCCAGTTTAGATGAGGATGGGGGGAGGGAGAGAAACGGAGGTCCAACAAGATCTCTCTGGGGCTGGGGGGTGGGGTGGGGATGGGGGTTGTATTGTACCCCAATAGGGAAGTAATGGCCATTCTGAAACGGATTTTATCCGCAAGGCCAGTTTCTCATAAGGACACAAGGACAGGCTTGTGCAGGACATGTGAGACCCTCTCTCACACACACACACACACACACACACACACACACACACGCATACACACGCACACAAGTACACACACACACACACACACACACACAGACATACACACACACACACACACACACACACTTTCTCATCCACTTAGGTTGGTGACAATAAAAGCCAAATTCATTTCCCTTTCCAAAAATGTTGGTGTATTTTAGCATTTGGACGCTTTAAACAGTCGGATGGTGTGGTGAGGCCCTTTGTCGGGCATGTGGGCGCCGGTTCCAAGCGAGATTTTCATGGTCTGGATCCAGTTAGTTCCGTTGGTGCTGCTGGGGTCCATTTGAATATTTCACAAAAAATCAGTGTGGGGAAAAATAAACAACAAGCCTCAAAAAGTGATTGGAGTGGATTGCAATAGGCACCAGATGGAGTACTTCCACCCATGGGTAGTCCACCATGTACTTACCTCTCCATTTTGGCAGGACACAGGGACCATCAATGAATACACAATGATGTCTAGCACGCTGTGAAAACCCATCCTTCTGCTCCAAAGAAATAAACAGGATAGCAGTAGGTTATTATTGAACATGTCTGAAATGTGAATTGTGTTTTGGGTTTGTTTTTGTGAATTGTGCATTTTTATGATTGATTTTATGGCCCCCGTTTTGATTAAGCACCACTTTATGTAAGCAAATATTAATCAGATATGTTTGTAGTGAAGGCACACGTTCTTAAACATTACCAAACCTAACCAGAAATGGGGCAACAATCACACCACATAATAATTTAAAAGTAACAAAAAACATTTATATTACTGACAAAATCATTGCTTCTTTTCATAATAGTTTTCAATCTCTAATTATTATTACTTCTATACTCTGCATACAGGCTGTGTCTGTCCATATTAGCATACAAACCTGATGTTTTGCATGTTTGTGGAAATAGGACGACCGTGGTAGGCCATTGTTTATTAATGCAATTGCCGTAACAGATTGGGGCCCACAGAGATGGCGTCACACTGGTAAAATCAGATTTCACGTAAGGAGGCCAGACCTGCCTTGACAAACAGTTACAGTTTTCAACAAATAGCGTCAATTATCCACACTAAGCTACACTGCAAGAGAGAGATGGGCAGAAAAGAAAACATATTAAAGTTTAATTTCTTTTAATACCTGAATCCTTTGAACTAATCAAAGGGCTTGTTCTGCTTGTGGTGCAACATAATTACTTTTTCTGCAAATGTTGACTAAATAACCTTCCAAAAAAAAGAGAAAGGAAGAAGAACAGAAAAAAAGAGTGGGGAATTTGATGCGGAAATATCAAAACATGATTAGATTGGCTTAATGTGAAATTAAATGTCTTTATGACTGCACGGGTATGATTGTCTGCAGGCTCTGCCTCTTTCCTAAGGTGCAAATTGCAGTGATGTATCAACAAGAGCAGCCATCGTTTGTCTGTTTCCCCAATACATGGCAATGGGGTTTGTTCCCCTATTGAGCAATTCAGTAGTGTCTAATCACTGTTGCCTCTCTTGCATAATTCATCAGGTCTGGGAAATTTACAAGGAATTTATGATAACATACATTAGGGGAAATTAGTTCATCAAGTTCAGCTGAAGAGTCATTTCTTTCCAAAACGAAAAACATATTACAGTTATAAAGCATAGCGAATCGTACACAAATACAGCATATTTTGAAAACAATGACAGATTGTGTAATTGACTAAGCAGGCTGTGTTACTAAAAGACAGTTAAAGTAGCATAGATGAGTTAGAGGGCAATGCTTTTCTTTTTTTTACTAAAGGATGACACTACATGTATTTATTTTTGCAAGATGTCTTTCATAACGGTGTGTCGTTTGCCAAGCAACTTTTGACAAATTGCTGATTGGATTGTGCTGAGTTTTGCTGGCCGGGGCCAGGGCTGTCTATGGGTTTGGATGAGTCAAAGAAACGGCGATGACAGCCCATATGTCTGAGGGGCCCAGAATAGCTGTTTGCCATTGTCATTCCTCAGCCTTGTTTATTCTGGCCTTAAACAGGTAATCTCATTAAATCTGACACTCTGACATCCTATGGGTGGGAATTTGTAGTGAAGGGACTATTCTTCTTGATGGCAGATGGGGTTGGGTGGGGGGTTCAGGTGGGTGGGTGAGTCAAGTGAGTAATTGTAGCAGTGCAGGAAAATGAGGAACATCCATTGTTTAAAAGGGAGAAAAAAACGTCACATGGGAGTTTAACACATACTGGAGGCTTAAAGGAATACCAGTGTGAAATCCCAGTTGTGGTGCATCGATGAGGTCACAGCGGATTCTCACTGGCTCCATACGCTCACTGTGGCCATGGCCATGGCCTGGATTTAGGTCCTGTCAGAGTTCCTATGGAAACAAATGGAAATAAGACGGTGCTTGATTGTCCAGGTAATATTTCCCTACAGGTGTACACTCACAATAGTCGTGTCCAACCACCGATGGATCTTAAATCCATCCCAGTCACTCATTGACATAACCATTCATTATTCCACAGCAACACTCATTAAACCTGTCAAAGTGTTTATGTCACCATATAGACTCTCTTCTATCTGACCATATAGACTCTCTTCTATCTGACCATATAGACTCTCTTTACACGTCACTTCCGACGTATCGCTTCGATGATTTTTGGCAGCAGCTACATCGTTATCAAATATGCCGAGCTGTTTAAGATTAAGAGAGGTTTTATTACCAGTGGTGATAGCCAAGGGGAACTCCTATGTGCAGGAAAAAAAAAACACTGACTTGGCAGATCCATGGACAGGAGGAAGGGAAATAACTAAGTAAATAAATAAATGGCTGTGGTGGACGTGGGACAAGGGGGAAAAACATCTGAATAATGCAACTCGAAAGCCTTTCGTTTTACAGGGTGGCCTTTTTTAAACGGGCAGTTTGCTGATGTCTTACTTTGGGTCCACTTAATATCACTAAGTAGCCTTGTTTATTGGGAACATGCTACGCCTGTACGTGAATGCGTGCTGTATACAATTTGCTAATTGCCCCCGTCCTCTGTTTCGTCATTCTCTTACTGGTACACGGCAACTGGAGTGCTTACTTAAGGGTCCTGCTGGGCCACACAGTTTTTTTTATAGAGCCAGGTAGCAGCAGCATCAGCAAATCTACAAGTCTGCATGATAACTCACCTGCACCACGAGGCACGGCAAGACTGCAACTAAACACTGAAACGCACATGAGAAATAGATGCAGACATACAGCAGACACACAGAAGTGAAAGAAAGAAAGAAAGACAAATTAACACACAGGGGAAAAAAACAGAACAAAGATGTACACACATACTGGACATGAACAGCAGAGCAATTAAAAAATACACAAAAACTGAATAGACATGTAAACACACACACACACACACACACACAAAGCTGTTGCACACTCGTGCATCTGTATTGAAAAATGACACAATTTCTAATGGTGGTGAAACCCAAATGAACAAAATGATGTAGTGAACTTTATTAAGTATGTACCAGTACATCTGTGATTTGTAAACAAAAAAAAAAGCCCTGTTGTTCCAGACTGTTCCAGAGAGCACTGTGCCCACTGGTCTCCACACACAGGCATGGTCCTCTGCTCAAGTCCCACCTGCATGTTGTAGTCCTCTTGGTATTCAAGGTGGCCACCCATGACCAGCCAAATTAATGTGCTTTTGCTTGGCTGATGAAAATCTATTGAAGGGCCTTAACAGTGTCAGCAAGTAAATTGCTACAACTTTGTCTGAAATCATTTTAATAATCAGACCAGAGCTTGATTAAAAGTTTGCAATACACTCTTAAAACAAAGACCTCTCAAGGTCTCTCAAGGTCTGTACTGCACATAGCCATATACAGGCCCTGGTGGTTGTGAGAGAGTACAAAACATATAAGAGGGCTAAACTTTAGAGCTAGCGAGGAATGGTGGAAGCGCTAATGTTCTGTTGGCCGCAGAGAGACATGCAGACATGGATACACACACACACATTATATGGTGCATGTGTGTTCATGTTTGCAAATCAACTCATTTAAAGTAAATCCAACCTATTCACATGCGTGCACATGCGGTTGTGCCACATGGGGTGACAATTAAGCACATGTACACACACACACACACACACACACACACACACACACACACACACACACAAACAGAAGCTTGTGTGTGAATGCATTCCAAAAACATGATTGCATGCCTACTTTTATGCTTACAAATGTGCATGCAAGCACACAAAACTATAAATGAGTTCTGGAGCATGTAGGTAGATTCCCAATCCCCCCCCCCACACACACACACAAGTACACACACACACACTCACAATGCAGTTGTTTACCCAGAGAGCAATATTGCCGACGCATTAGATTGGAGCTCGTCTGCCTCGTCGCTATGGATTTATGCTTCATCACCGCGGCGACTCTTTCAGCGTTGATTGTAATTCCCAGAAGTCCTTAATTAAACAGTGTGCATGCAAGGGTCTCTCTCGCTTCCCCTCTCTCTCAGAGAGAGAACGAATGTGGTGCAGATTTACTGACCCACAGGCTGAGTATGGCAGAACCCCACCATAAATTTCAGAGGGCTGCAACACTATTTGTATCCAGAGCTAATGCTTATGATGCACACACACACATGCACACACACACGCACACACACACACACACGGCGCCTTGCTGGCTTTTTTATTTTCTACCTCAGCATGCCGAACACCTACTTAGGCTGTGTCTTTAATGACCTGTCTTAAGCAGGTTCTATTTCTTTAATGATGAACATCAGGGGTGGTTGGCATAGGAGCCGAGCCATGAGGCAGGTTTTGAGTGAGCTTGAATCAATGAGGGAGGCTGCTTTAATGCTTTGCCATTCATTTGCCTTCCCATGAGCTTCAGAATTCAGCAGTCATTTGTGTAGCAAAAGGTTCATTGAATGCCTGATTTGAGGAAAAGGTGAATCCTGGTAATGGTGTGTATGAGCCCAGTACTCATAAAGCAGTATAAACACATTCACAAAGGGTTATAATGCATCCATAATGCCTTAGAAATAATGAATTTTGCATTCATAATTGTTTATACATTCTCATAGCTGTTCATACATTCTCGTACTCATAATCATATAAGCCTTTACAACTTGAAATGTCTCAAAGCTTTTTTGGCCATTTGATACTAAGGAAACCTATTACTTCCCTCATTGTCTTTAATGGTGCCTTGGAGTTTATTGAGTAATTCTGTGATCATCTCACTTTAGAGTTTGCATTGAGTGCTTGTAACTCTTTATTATTTGACATGGGGACTAGGGAATGTAAAAGGACAATTAACAAAGTGAAGCTTTATAAAGCTTTCTGACACTTCAAATTGTAAACGCTTATATAGCTTATATAAACTTACATAGCAGTACTAGTGACTTTCAAGTACAGTTATTAGAATGTATAAACAGTTATGAACACAAACGGCATTAGATTATAAATGCATTATACCTCTTTGTAAATGTTTCTATAACGCTTTATGAATACTGGGTTTAGAGAAAGTGTTACCAATCCACTCATTTAATCTGTAGTGCACTTTGGAGTGAATAACATGCATGTTCCCTAGAGAACTATTGCTAAATGAGAGGATGTGCACACACACACAACACAGCTAAAGACTCTCTGGCCTCTGCAGAAAAATCCAGCTAAAAAAGCCTATGCTGGTAGCTGGTTTCAGCTCATATGATCTTCAAAATTACATTTGCTCTTGAGCAAATTTAGTACAAAGAAAAGCTGTTTTGTTCACCCGTGTTGTTTAAAAATAGAACCAGCAGGGTGTGATCTGATAAATACTAATTTTAGAACCAGAGATGTTAACTCATGGTTAATGTCATGCACGCAAGAGTCAGCAACTGATCTCGAAATTTCATTGAGAAGCTTACAACAAGGAGAAAGTTGGAGTCAAACACTGCATGTCATGTCTTCCAACTCTGCGGATGTGGTTTTGCCTAATTGGTGATACAAGTGGAAAGGTCGATAAAACATGATGTTGAATGTAACAAATTTTCACAAGGCAGCTCACCTTTGTGTCTCCCAAAGTTACAGTATGCTTCAGCAAGGTTTGGTAAGACCACAGTGTTCTATCTTTGTCGAGAGTCATTGGATGGGCTTCACACAATAACAGTGACACAATCACAGTAACACAATCACAACAGGGCTGTGTTGGTGCAAAAAAAGCAACTAAGATAGCTGTGATTGGTCAGAATAACACTGTCCTGTTGCATGCAGAGGGAGTTTGAAAGATAGCTGCCCAAAAAAAAGCTTGTTTTCAGCAGTTTATTTCTGGCACCAATCCGACAGCCATTTTGCAACCTGTGTTGTTTCAGTGTAAAATGACTTGTGCATATGTTGTTATATTTATGGCATATGATGTTTTAGGTGACGTGGTTAATATTTAATTGTAGCTGACCAAGCAGTTCCCGTCTTCTCTCTCTCTCTCTCTAAATGGAGGTTGCTTAGTAGCTTTAGCCCTGGTCACCCTGCTGCTTGTCATTTAGGGTAAAAATAAGTGTTGCCTTTTCTGCTTAGCTTTCAAGGTTTTAAAGACAGAGAGTGTGCCAGATTGCTGCCAAGTCAAAGTCAAAAGCATTCAACCTAAACACACACATACACACACAGACACACTTAAAAGAAAAAAAAAGACAACAAAAAAACACGCCGGTGTGCATGCACACACACAAACACGTACACACACAGAGAGAGAGAGAGAGAGAGAGAGAGAGAGAGGGATGTGTGCTTTGTGTCATTTTGCCCTTCTGGAAAGCTACGAGTTTTGGCACTCGAGGGACTGTGTGGCCGTGACATATTTAAACAAAGCTTAAGCAGAGGACATGCTGGCCACCAGAACAAACAAATAAAGTGTGAGTTGGGGGGCTAGAAATAGCCTCCTTCAAGGTCCCTGACAATAAAAATTGAGTGTGGAATTTTAATCAACTTAAATCAACTGAGTGTGTATTTACGGTTGGGCATTAATTGTGCTTGTGGAGGTTAGCTTATCGCTCACGTCAGCATGGGCCAGAGGCCGAGAGTCCCTCTCCCACCTCCCGTCTTTGCTCACCTATGTCTCTTTCTTTCTTTCTTTCTTTCATTAATTCTTTCTTTCTTTCTCTTTTTCTTACTTTACATCTATTTTTGTATCTATAAGCTTGTGTGTGTGTGTCACTCTCTGCCCATTCACCTGTGCTTAACTTGATAACATTTGAGCTCAAATTTAATGCCCTGTGTCTGTCTGTACAGGATGCCGTGGAACATTCTGGAACCCTCTCAGACTCTTCTCAAAGGACGACACTTACCCCTACCAACCCAACCCTCCCATCCCCTTTCCACTGCATTACTGGTGATCCGAACGATTCCACCCCATTAAATGCAGAGGCGCCCAAAATATATTGGATTTGCAGGATAATGCACCATTTCTCTCCACTGTAGTCGAAGAGGTGGTGGTGGTGGGGGCAGAAGACAGAGGAGGTATTTATTTTTACCCCCCTAATTGATCCGAGGGCTCACAAAGGACTCACAGTCGTACAGTACAGTACACCACAGCACAGCACAGCTCATCACGGCACGAGTGCAGACACAGACTCAGACACTGGGGCATCCATGTGGGAAATGCCAATCCGAATGGGGTAAAAATACCCCTCGAAATACCCCGTCCTCGGGCTAAACTGCAATTAGCGGCTCCACGGTTGCCTCAGTGAATGCGGAAACAAGGGAGCCTACTTTATCCACTCCGCTGGCCTCTTTCTGCTTAGAAGCGGCAGCGGTGGCTGCTGCGTGAGAGAAGAAACTCAACGCAATAATCAGCAGTAAAGGAACGGATCCCAAAAACTAATTCTCACAACAACAATCATGTGACTCCCTGGATACAAAACAGGAAACATTACTCACTCACTATCCCCTAATGCGCTTCTGGGGTGTGTGGGGGTGGGGTGGGGTGGCTTCTTTTGTAAACATGTACAACATCGTGTAGCACAGAAATAAGATTCACAGAATTCATGTATAAATACAGGCTTTCATTTGTCATAGCACTTCTCATACTAAACAATGATTTATGGATGATATAATAGTTTGTTTTTCATGTGTTTATATGAATTTAAGAATTTGCAGTAGAGCTTTAAAATAAAACATTAATAAGGTATTAATAATGGATTATTCAACAAGTTAACAATGCATTATTAATGTCATTATCCTTTAATAACAACTGTTAACATGGAGCTTGTAAGTGTTAACAAGCAGCTTGTAAGTCACTTACAAACATACTGTAAATGCTTACTAAACCAATTGTCATGTAGTAGTAAACAAGAATATAATAACTAACATATTTATAAGAGATTTCTTTCACTGGATTTCTTCTGATTTGTAGTATGTTTCGCATACTACAAATTCAGCTGTATTCAGCTGTGAATAATGATTTTCTCCAAATACCATTTCTAAAAAATCACATCAACTGGGAATTAAATGCAGGTCTCCAGCATGTTAGTCTAGATTGATACAAAAATCCCGCCCCTACATTCATAACTTGTCATCCTGCACAGTATTTATATGCCTAATTATTTAGCTATTTAGCCCTTCCAAACACATTAACAGGCATACAGGCTAGGAGTTTCACATATGATGATGTGTGCTTGCTATGACATTGAAATAAGCATCCAAATGGCATCCCCAACATAGATTTTTATGATGTGTCAGTGCACTAGCAGTAATATTGATACAAAAGACACACAAAATAAATAAATTTAGAGCAATAATGTGAATGCAGATGGTTTTGACTCCATATATGCATATTTATATTTACCTCGCCTAATGTGTTCAGAACCTCCTTAGGCCTTGAAGCTGTATGCATGGTTGCATGGATGCTTAGCCAGAGCTTAATGGTCAGCCCTCTCTTCATGCTTCATGTTTTAAGCAAGCGCCACACAATTCACCAAAGCTAGGGGCACAGAGGAACTGGTATGGAGCTACATTAGCCTGACTGCCCAACAACACCCCACTGCCCGCCCCTCACACACATGCACATAAACATGCACACAACCACACACATGCACACACACACACACACACACACACACACACACACACACGTGCATGTGCACAAACACACATGTCACATGTTCCCCACTGTACAAAAACACACTCACTTACATGCACACACACACAATACACAACCACACACACACATACGCACACGTGCATGTGCACAAACACAGATTTCACATGCTCCCCACTGTACAAACACACACATACACATACACACACACACACATAATACACATTACACACACTCACAGTAAACAACACACATACACACAAACCCATCAACAGCCAAATCTTATTGAATGTGCACAGACATTTAGTCCTCATGGGAGGCACCCAGACAGGACATGGAGGGAGAGAGAGAGAGAGAGAGAGAAATGAAAGATGAAAGAGTGAGGATGGGAGAGCAAAGACAAAGACAAGAAGGAAAGACAGATGATATATAGTATGTGGGAGATACAAAGAGAGAAGGAGAGAGAGAGAGAGACAGAGAGAGAGAGAAAGAGAGTGTCAAAGAGAGAGAGAAAGAGAGAGACAGAGAGAGAGAGAGAGAGAGAGAGAGAAAGAGAGTGAGAGAGACAGAGAGAGAGAGAGAGAGAGAGAGAGAGAGAGAGAGAGAGAGAGAGAGAGAGAGAAAGAGAGTGAGAGAGACAGAGAGAGAGAGAGAGAGAGAAAGAGAGTGACAGAGAGAGAGAGAAAGAGAGTGACAGAGAGAGAAATGAGGGGGAGAGGGGAGTGAGGAGGGAAATGGAACAGTTGGAACCTCGCCGGAGGCGGACAAAGCATTTGTCACTCCAGCGGGAGTCACACGTATTTTTGGAGATTGGATTTTGTTTTATTGTCATTGGGTTTTTTTTGTTTTTTTTTTTGTATAAAGGCGAGTCCCTTCTCATCATATTGCATGTGTTTTGTGGAACAGCCAGGACTTGACACCTGAAATGCACAGGTGTGGCTCGTGGAGAAGATGAAAAAATAGGGATCCATACATCAAAAGTTGTCACGCCGTTAAAGAGGTCACCATTATCTAGCAGAGGGTCGAAAGTCAGAGCATGCCACGGTACCAATTGATTGCATGCCTTGATTGATAGCATTGCAAAATGTGTCGCCACTCTGTGTCCTTCATACTTTGTTGACTTTCTAGAAGCAACTGGCAAGTCTTGCCCTTCCCACACATGTGGGTGATAATGAGACTACTTCCGGGTCAAGCGCGTGTGATACAACATAGTTTATTAGCATCGCACGGGACGTTAAACTAATGTCTTGACTAATTGTGCGTCTTCCATCTTGATCAGAAGTTCTGAAAATCCATCTGTTTACCTGAAGATGGATCT